>RXON01000770.1:0-87171 GCA_009667805.1 Leptobrachium leishanense | reverse complement strand
TGAGGCGCAGAGAGGTGCAGGTGAGGGGAAGGTGAGGCGCAGTGAGGTGCAGGTGAGGGGAAGGTGAGGCGCACTGAGGGGAAGGTGAGGCGCACTGAGGGGAAGGTGAGGCGCACTGAGGGGAAGGTGAGGCGCAGAGAGGTGCAGGTGAGGGGAAGGTGAGGCGCACTGAGGGGAAGGTGTAGGCGCACTGAGGGGAAGGGGTGAGGCGCAGAGAGGTGCAGGTGAGGGGAAGGTGAGGGGCAGTGAGGAGAAAGTGAGGTGCAGGTGAGGTGCACTTGAGGTGCAGGTGAGGGGGAAGGTGAGGCGCACTGAGGAGGAAGGTGAAGGGGATGGTGAGGTGAAGTGTGAGGGGAAGGTTGAGGTGCACTGAGTTGGCAGGTGAGGTGCAGGTGAGGGGCAGGTGAGGTGCAGGTGAGGGGAAGGTGAAGGGGAAGGTGAGGCCACTGAGGGGAAGGTAGGCGCACTGAGGGGAAGGGGAGGCGCACTGAGGGGAAGGTGAGGCGCACTGAGGTGTAGGTGAGGGGAAGGTGAGGTGCCACTGAGGGGAAGGTGAGGTCACACTGAGGGGAAGGTGAGGCGCATGAGGGGAAGGTGAGGCGCAGGTGAGGGTGAAGGTGAGGCGCAGGTGAGGGGAAGGTGAGGCGCAGAGAGGTGCAGGCTGAGGGGAAGGTGAGGCGCGGTGAGGGGAAGGTGAGGCGCACTGAAGGAAAGGTGAGGCGCAGAGAGGGGAAGGTGAGGCGCACTTGAGGGGAGGTGAGCTACAGAGAGGGTGCAGGTGAGGGAAGGTGAGGCGCACTGAGGGAAGGTGAGGCGCACTGAGGGGAAGGTGAGACGCAGAGAGAGGTGCAGGTGAGGGGAAGGTGAGGCGCACTGAGGGGAAGGTGAGGCGCAGAGAGGTGAAGGTGAGGCGCAGAGGGAATGGGTGCACTGAGGGGAAGGTGAGGCGCAGGTGAGGGAAAGGGAGGGCAGGTGAGGGGAAGGTGAGGCGCACTGAGGGGAAGGTGAGGCGCAGAGAGGTGCAGGTGAGGGGAAGGTGAGGCGCAGTGAGGAGAAAGTGAGGTGCAGGTGAGGTGCACTGAGGTGCAGGTGAGAAGAAGGTGAGGTGCAGGTGAGGGGAAGGTGAGGTGCAGGTGAGGGGAAGGTGAGGCGCGCTGAGGGGAGGGTGAGGAGAAGGTGAGGGGAAGGTGAGGCGCACTGAGGTGCAGGTGAGGGGAAGGTGAGGTGCAGGTGAGGGGAAGGTGAGGTGCAGGTGAGGGGAAGGTGAGGCGCACTGAGGGGAAGGTGAGGCGCACTGAGGGGAAGGTGAGGCGCACTGAGGTGCAGGTGAGGGGAAGGTGAGGCGCACTGAGGGGAAGGTGAGGCACACTGAGGGGAAGGTGAGGCGCACTGAGGGGAAGGTGAGGCGCAGAGAGGTGCAGGTGAGGGGAAGGTGAGGCGCACTGAGGGGAAGGTGAGGCGCACTGAGGGGAAGGTGAGGCGCACTGAAGGAAAGGTGAGGCGCAGAGAGGGGAAGGTGAGGCGCACTGAGGTGCAGGTGAGGGGAAGGTGAGGCGCACTGAGGGGAAGGTGAGGCACACTGAGGGGAAGGTGAGGCGCACTGAGGGGAAGGTGAGGCGCACTGAGGGGAAGGTGAGGCGCACTGAGGGGAAGGTGAGGCGCAGAGAGGTGCAGGTGAGGGGAAGGTGAGGCGCACTGAGGGGAAGGTGAGGCGCACTGAGGGGAAGGTGAGGCGCAGTGAGGTGCAGGTGAGGTGCAGCTGAGGGGCAGGTGAGGTGCAGGTGAGGGGAAGGTGAGGCGCAGAGAGGTGCAGGTTGAGTTGTCAGCTGGTGAGGAGGCGCACTGAGGTGCAGCGCACTGAGGTGCAGGTGAGGGGAAGGTGAGGTGCAGGTGAGGGGAAGGTGAGGTGCAGGTGAGGGGAAGGTGAGGGGAAGGTGCAGGTGAGGGGAAGGTGAGGGGAAGGTGAGGCGCACTGAGGTGCAGGTGAGGCGCACTGAGGTGCAGGTGAGGCGCACTGAGGTGCAGCGCACTGAGGTGCAAGGTGAGGGGAAGGTGAGGTGCAGGTGAGGGGAAGGTGAGGCGCACTGAGGGGAAGGTGAGGCGCAGAGAGGTGCAGGTGAGGGGAAGGTGAGGTGCAGGTGAGGGGAAGGTGAGGTGCAGGTGAGGGAAGGTGAGGCGCACTGAGGGGAAGGTGAGGCGCACTGAGGGGAAGGTGAGGCGCAGAGAGGGGAAGGTGAGGCGCACTGAGGTGCAGGTGAGGGGAAGGTGAGGCGCACTGAGGGGAAGGTGAGGTGCACTGAGGGGAAGGTGAGGCGCACTGAGGGGAAGGTGAGGCGCAGAGAGGTGCAGGTGAGGGGAAGGTGAGGCGCACTGAGGGGAAGGTGAGGCGCAGACAGGTGCAGGTGAGGGGAAGGTGAGGCGCACTGAGGGGAAGGTGAGGCACACTGAGGGGAAGGTGAGGCGCACTGAGGGGAAGGTGAGGCGCACTGAAGGGAAGGTGAGGCGCAGAGAGGTGCAGGTGAGGGGAAGGTGAGGCGCACTGAGGGGAAGGTGAGGCGCACTGAGGGGAAGGTGAGGCGCAGAGAGGGGAAGGTGAGGCGCACTGAGGTGCAGGTGAGGGGAAGGTGAGGCGCACTAAGGGGAAGGTGAGGCGCACTGAGGGGAAGGTGAGGCGCAGTGAGGTGCAGGTGAGGTGCAGCTGAGGGGCAGGTGAGGTGCAGGTGAGTTGCAGGTGAGGCGCACTGAGTGCGCTGCACCTCAGTGCGCCTCACCTGCAACTCACCTGCACCTCTCTGCGCCTCACCTTCCCCTCAGGTGAGGGGAAGGTGAGGTGCAGGTGAGGGGAAGGTGAGGGGAAGGTGAGGTGCAGGTGAGGGGAAGGTGAGGCGCACTGAGGTGCAGGTGAGGCGCACTGAGGTGCAGGTGAGGCGCACTGAGGTGCAGCGCACTGAGGTGCAGGTGAGGGGAAGGTGAGGTGCAGGTGAGGGGAAGGTGAGGCGCACTGAGGGGAAGGTGAGGCGCAGAGAGGTGCAGGTGAGGGGAAGGTGAGGTGCAGGTGAGGGGAAGGTGAGGTGCAGGTGAGGGGAAGGTGAGGCGCACTGAGGGGAAGGTGAGGCGCACTGAGGGGAAGGTGAGGCGCAGAGAGGGGAAGGTGAGGCGCACTGAGGTGCAGGTGAGGGGAAGGTGAGGCGCACTGAGGGGAAGGTGAGGCGCACTGAGGGGAAGGTGAGGCGCAGAGAGGTGCAGGTGAGGGGAAGGTGAGGCGCACTGAGGGGAAGGTGAGGCGCAGACAGGTGCAGGTGAGGGGAAGGTGAGGCGCACTGAGGGGAAGGTGAGGCGCACTGAGGGGAAGGTGAGGCGCAGAGAGGTGCAGGTGAGGGGAAGGTGAGGCGCACTGAGGGGAAGGTGAGGCGCACTGAGGGGAAGGTGAGGCGCAGAGAGGTGCAGGTGAGGGGAAGGTGAGGCGCAGTGAGGAGAAAGTGAGGTGCAGGTGAGGTGCACTGAGGTGCAGGTGAGGTGCAGGTGAGGGGAAGGTGAGGTGCAGGTGAGGGGAAGGTGAGGTGCACTGAGGAGAAGGTGAGGCGCGCAGAGGAGAAGGTGAGGGGAGGGTGAGGAGAAGGTGAGGGGAAGGTGAGGCGCACTGAGTTGCAGGTGAGGTGCAGGTGAGGGGAAGGTGAGGTGCAGGTGAGGTGCAGGTGAGGGGAAGGTGAGGTGCAGGTGAGGGGAAGGTGAGGGGCAGGTGAGGTGCAGGTGAGGGGAAGGTGAGGTGCAGTGAGGGGAAGGTGAGGTGCAGGTGAGGGGAAGGTGAGGCACACTGAGGAGAAGGTGAGGCGCGCTGAGGAGAAGGTGAGGGGAAGGTGAGGCGCACTGAGTTGCAGGTGAGGTGCAGGTGAGGGGAAGGTGAGGGGAAGGTGAGGGGCAGGTGAGGTGCACTGAGGTGCAGGTGAGAGGAATGTGAGGTGCAGGTGAGGGGAAGGTGAGGCGCACTGGTTGAGAAGGTGAGGCGCGCTGAGGAGAAGGTGAGGGGAGGGTGAGGAGAAGGTGAGGGGAAGGTGAGGCGCACTGAGTTGCAGGTGAGGTGCAGGTGAGGGGAAGGTGAGGTGCAGGTGAGGTGCAGGTGAGGGGAAGGCGAGGGGCAGGTGAGGTGCAGGTGAGGGGAAGGTGAGGTGCACTGAGGGGAAGGTGAGGCGCACTGAGGGGAAGGTGATGTGCAGGTGAGGGGAAGGTGAGGTGCAGGTGAGGGGAAGGTGAGGCGCAGAGAGGTGCAGGTGAGGGGAAGGTGAGGTGCAGGTGAGGTGCAGATGAGGGGAAGGTGAGGGGAAGGTGAGGGGAAGGTGAGGCGCGCTGAGGGGAAGGTGAGGCGCGGTGAGGGGAAGGTGAGGCGCGGTGAGGGGAAGGTGAGGCACGGTGAGGGGAAGGTGAGGCGCGGTCAGGAGAAGGTGAGGCGCGCTGAGGAGAAGGTGAGGCACGCTGAGGAGAAGGTGAGGCGCGCTGAGGAGAAGGTGAGGCGCACTGAGGAGAAGGTGAGGGGAAGGTGAGGTGCAGGTGAGGGGAAGGTGAGGCGCACTGAGGGAAGGTGAGGGCCAGAGAGGTGCAGGTGAGGGGAGGTGAGGTGCAGGTGAGGGGAGGTGAGGTGCAGGTGAGGGAAGGTGAGGCGCATTGAGGGAAGGTGAGGTGCACTGAGAGGGAAGGTGAGGTCGCAGAGAGGGGAAGGTGAGGCGCACTGCAGGTGCAGGTGAGGGGAAGGTGAGGCGCACTGAAGGAAGGTGAGGCACACTGAGGGGAAGGTGAGGCGCACTGAGGGGAAGAGTGAGGTCGCACAGAGGGAAGGTGAGGCGCAGAGAGGTGCAGGTGAGGGGAAGGTGAGGCGTACTGAGGGGGAAGGTGAGGCGCCTGAGGGGAAGGTGAGGCGCACTAAGGGGAAAGTGAGGCGCAGAGAGGGGAAGGTGAGTTACAGTGTGAGGGGAAGTGAGGCGCACTGAGGGGAAGGTGAGGCGCACTGAGGGGAAGGTGAGGCGCACTGAGGGGAAGGTGAGGCGCAGTGAGGCTGCAGGTGATTTGCAGCTGAGGGGAAGGTGAGGCGCAGAGAGGTGCAGGTGAGGGGAAGGTGAGGCGCACTGAGGGGAAGGTGAGGCGCACTGAGGGGAAGGTGAGGCGCAGTGAGGTGCAGGTGAGGTGCAGCTGAGGGGCAGGTGAGGTGCAGGTGAGGGGAAGGTGAGGCGCAGAGAGGTGCAGGTGAGTTGCAGGTGAGGCGCACTGAGGTGCAGCGCACTGAGGTGCAGGTGAGGGGAAGGTGAGGTGCAGGTGAGGGGAAGGTGAGGTGCAGGTGAGGCGCACTGAGGTGCAGGTGAGGTGCAGGTGAGGCGCACTGAGGGGAAGGTGAGGCGCACTGAGGGGAAGGTGAGGCGCACTAAGGGGAAGGTGAGGTGCAGAGAGGGGAAGGTGAGGTACAGGTGAGGGGAAGGTGAGGCGCACTGAGGGGAAGGTGAGGCGCACTGAGGGGAAGGTGAGGCGCACTGAGGGGAAGGTGAGGCGCAGTGAGGTGCAGGTGAGGTGCAGCTGAGGGGAAGGTGAGGCGCAGAGAGGTGCAGGTGAGGGGAAGGTGAGGCGCACTGAGGGGAAGGTGAGGCGCACTGAGGGGAAGTGAGGCGCAGTGAGGTGCAGGTGAGGTGCAGCTGAGGGGCAGGTGAGGTGCAGGTGAGGGGAAGGTGAGGCGCAGAGAGGTGCAGGTGAGTTGCAGGTGAGGCGCACTGAGGTGCAGCGCACTGAGGTGCAGGTGAGGGGAAGGTGAGGTGCAGGTGAGGGGAAGGTGAGGTGCAGGTGAGGCGCACTGAGGTGCAGGTTGAGGTGCAGGTGAAGGCGCACTGAGGTGCAGGTGGAGGTGCAGGTGAGGCGCACTGAGGTGCACAGCGCACTGAGGTGCAGGTGGGGCGCTCTGAAGGTAAGGTGAGGCGCTCTGAGGGGAAGGTGAGGCGCACTGAAGTCAGGTTGGGGAGGGTGAGTTGACAACGGCGCACGGCATTGAGTGAGGTGAGATTCGCACGGGCATTGAGGGGCGAGGGTGAGGCGCACGGGCATTGAGATGAGGGTGAGTCGCACGGGCATTGAGGGGAGGGTGAGGCGCACGGGCATTGAGATGAGGGTGAGTCGCACGGGCATTGAGGGGAGGGTGAGGCGCACGGGCATTGAGGGGAGGGTGAGGCGCACGGGCATTGAGGGGAGGGTGAGGCGCACGGGCATTGAGATGAGGGTGAGTCGCACGGGCATTGAGATGAGGGTGAGTCGCACGGGCATTGATCATTGAATTCCGTGAATGCAAATGAGCAGATTTCACTCTGATTGGTCCTGAGGTACGCAGGTATACGCCCCTAGCAGTGCATTTAAACCAAACCCCTGTTTCTCCTTGTTTCCTTGTTCCTCGTTAATTCTTTTGAGACGCCATCTCTGACCAAGCCGGCCGTTCTCCGGTGAAACATGTTCATTTGTTTTGGGCTATGAGCGTGATTCAGTGATCCGCTGCCGCTCGTGATCTTATGGCGAGTTTCTCTCAAAGCGCGTTACCCTTGTGCACCAACAAGTCTCTCTCTGTGTGTTGCTGTGTGTTTTAATCAATATTCTGAGCCGAATCTTATGAAGTTGACCTTATACTAAGTAGCAGCAGCTTCTATTCGATCTGAGGTTATACGGAGATTGTCGCTCACATACGCTATAAACTCGCTTTGACTCTCAAGCAGAGGGAATTCACAATAATAGATCAGTTTACTGTTGTTTTTCCACCACCTTGCGGTTTGCCGGCAATCTAGGCTCCGCCTTGTGTTTTTGTGACGCCCATTTGGCCTCGTTCTTTCTTTCCACACTATGCTCACATGTGTCCGTGGCAGAAATGAACGCGGCGAATTGTGCTCTGGACCAAACTAGAGCGTAAGTTTTGATCATGAAGGTTAGGGTTAGAAATCAGAGTTAGGGTTAGCTTTGAGATTAGAGTTAGATTCAGGGTTAGGATAGAAATTGGGTTAGGGTAAGAGCCAGATGTGATTGGGGGAGGGGGCTGATGACAGACCTCTCACAGAAAACTCTTGTGGATTAAAGAACTGGAGGCTGATGAATGGGAGGGCTGACTTGGATCGGGTGCCTGGGAGATATTGTGGGGTGGGGAGGGCAGATTGGATTGGTTTCTTGGGGGATATCATGGGGAGGGCAGATTGGATTGGTTTCTTGGAGGGCAGATTGGATTGGCTTCTTGGGGAGGGCAGATTGGATTGGTTTCTTGGTGGATATCATGGGGAGGGCAGATTGGATTGGTTTCTTGGGGGATATCATGGGGAGGGCAGATTGGATTGGTTTCTTGGGGGATATCATGGGGAGGGCAGATTGGATTGGTTTCTTGGGGAGGGCAGATTGGATTGGCTTCTTGGTGGATTTCATGGGCAGGGCAGATTGGATTAGATCAGGGTGTTGGGGATATCATGGAGGGCAGTTTTGATTGGTTTCCTGGGGGATATCATAGATAGGGTCAGGCTGTATTCTACTGGTGTCCTGAGTAATATTGTGAGTCAGGGCGGATATGATCAAGGTTTTTTCATGGTGGGGAGGAGGTTGGATTGGGTTTGGAGTTTTTAGGGTGTTTTTTTGGATTTATTTAAAGTATTGTATTATACTAAACAGAATGTTTTTGTTTTCTCTCCTCTTGTCTCCCTTAAACTCTCCCCCCATAAGCCCAAATACACCCCCTGCCTTCACCCAATGCCCTCCTTATTCTCTCTGGGGGCTTGTGCTCAGGTGTCCTTGATGTCTCTCCAACTGACCTGGGTTCCTTGTCACCTTTCTACTCTCCTCCAATATCTTATACTCTTCTCGTCCCTGTTCTCCGACTCCCATCCCCGGCCTCCCTAAGAAAATGTGCTCCATGCCATTACCAGCTCCCACTGTCCCTGTGGGACCCCCGACATCTGCCTCTCTATTCATCCTCCACCTTTGTCACCCCTCACATGGTTGCCCTATGGTTTCTCCCTTCACTTCTCTCTGTTGTTTCCAGCCTCCCAACTTCGCTTTCCCCACTTTCTTTAGAGAGGGCAGAAGCCTGGGGTAACTGCGTCTCCCTCCTCCTGTCTAACCCCAATGGCCTCCTCATTCGATTCGATGTTGTCCCCGTGGTAGAGGTCCAGGGATGGCCTCCAGACACCCAGTACCTGGATGACTTTGGAGCAGATGCTGATGAAGGCCCTCCGAGACTCTTTCATCTCCTTCCATGGGGTCCAGATGAGCAGTGGCGAGTGGGCTTCCCTGGTGTGGAATTATTCATGAGAAAATGTCTCCCTGCAACTCTCTCCAGTGTGCTGAGGGCATCTCTGGCCGTGCTGCGCCATGTTCTCCTGGATAATGGAGCACCAGGTCTACACGTGGTTTGGGTGATTCTCCTGCAGGCCTGTGGGAGGCTCCCACAGAGTTATCTTAGTCAGAGGAAAAACGCAGCCCTTTGCTTTCTTGGACTCCTTGAAGAGCTTTCTGCTTCCCTCCTGCAAAAGTCTTGCCCTAACCCCTTCCTGCCTGGCTGTGATCTCCTGAGGGATGACCCCAGTGGTCCATATGTGGCCCACCGGGTGTCAGAGGTCAGGGCACAGCCAGTTCTCCACCTACGTGAAGTAGTGCGAAATGCCAAAGAGGCAGTGAAAGGAGGCGAGAAAGAAGAGAGGGAAGAGAGGGAAGAAAGGGGCTCTACCTGTTCCCCAAGCTAATGGTGAGCGGGCATGTCCACCAGCCGGTGACTGGAAACACATGGAGGGAGGAACGTCGATTCTAAGCAGCAGGCGATGAAAATCGATTCCTTCAAATAAATATGATATTATTATGATTGAAACGTCTGAGGGAAGTATAAGCATTGGCTGCGCCGGTGTGATGCTCCTCCCGTCACCATGATTTATTCAACTACAGTGACATAAACTCTGTGTGCGAGTCACGTGTGCAACTTCTAAATGCCATCTTAACAAAAGTCTCAAAGACTCTCAACAGCTGCCATAGACTCTACCTTTACCACCCCATAACTGACCACCATCACCAGAACCCCTAAACTGAGTATCCACCATAGGCGTGCGCATGATGTGTGCCTGGACACACCCTAATGTTGGGTGAAGAGGTCCTCTTTCACCTCCTACATTGATATTTTAGATGTCCCTTCTTTGGTTCATGATGAATAATATAAAAACTGACGGTATCTCGGTTTACAGCCTTTTTATTGCTAATGAAGAATTTGTATTGTTAGCAAGGTCTTCTAAACATAAGTTTTAAATTAATGTAACGGGCTGCACACGCCAGTGAAACCCACCCAACTACCACCACCAGTACCACAACCGCTAAACCTACCATCACCTCTAAACTGACCACCAGCACCTCCACGACCTCTAAACTGACCACTAGCACCTCCACGACCTCTAAACTGACCACCAGTACCTCCACGACCTCTAAACTGACCACCAGCACCTCCACGACTTCTAAACTGACCACCAGTACCTCCACGACCTCTAAACTGACCACCAGCACCACTACCGCTACCTCTAAACTGACCACCAGCACCGCTACCTCTAAACTGACCACCAGCACCACGACCTCTAAACTGACCACCAGCACCTCCACGACCTCTAAACTGACCACTAGCACCTCCACGACCTCTAAACTGACCACCAGTACCTCCACGACCTCTAAACTGACCACCAGTACCTCCACGACCTCTAAACTGACCACCAGTACCTCCACGACCTCTAAACTGACCACCAGTACCTCCACGACCTCTAAACTGACCACCAGCACCACTACCGCTACCTCTAAACTGACCACCAGCACCACTACCTCTAAACTGACCACCAGTACCTCCACGACCTCTAAGGCTAGGGTCAGACTAACGCAGTATCAACGTGCGTTTAGCAGCACTAAATCACGGACGTGCTAGCAGCAAATGACATCCAATGCCGGGCAGCACACGAAGAACGGCCGCAGAACGTAAGTGGCAAACGAACGCATTTTTTCGAGATTGTGAAACCACTAGTACTGACGTACAGAGTGCGCTGCGCCCGCTAGCGGCGTGTGTGCGTGATTAGGAGACGTCAGACGCTGCTAATGTCCGGCCAACATAACGTCCAGACGCAAAAAGGGTTTTATTGATGATCCGTACAAAATCACGGACGAAAATGCGCATGGTATGACCGCTATTGCGTATTCCGTGAAAAAATGCGTCCATTCGTTCGAACGCACTTTTTCACGGACAACGCGAAAAATGCGTTAGTCTGACCCTAGCCTAAACTGACCACTAGCACCACGACCTCTAAACTGACCACCAGCACCACGACCTCTAAACTGACCACCAGTACCACGACCTCTAAACTGACCACCAGCACCACTACGTCTAAATTGACCACCAGCACCACGACCTCTAAACTGACCATCAGCAGCATGACCTCTAAACTGACCACCAGTACCATGACCTCTACCTCTAAACTGACCACCAGCACGATGAAACGTGGCATCATAAGCTCCACACTTGCTGGTAGTGCGGGAAATGAGAAGGTGAGTTAGCGCAGCATCACTGTGCACTTTATAATTGTAAAGTGACTAATAAAGCTGCGTTAGAAAAATTTTATATTATTTATACATAAATCTAACCTGGTTATATTTAGTATCAGTTGGAAAGGCCATAAGGCTAATGTCAGAGGAACGCAGTCTGAGCGCACTCTGCGTGCATAACGGACGGACGTACTGACTGAGGATACTGTAGACACCACACGGTCTGTTTTCTTTTTGACGGATGTGGGGAACAATACTAATTGAAATTAAATGACAGGAGCAGCCAGACCAAAAAAACTTCTGAGCGTCAACGTGATGGACGTCGCAAATGCGCTGTGTCTGACGTCGCGTCATAACGCACACAGGCCGCTACGCAGGCGCAGCGCACTCTAGGCGTCCGCCGTAGCGCTTTTTTAAAAAACATTTTATTAGATGCATAAACATTTCAGAATACATCTACATGGAAATATTATAGCTCACTATTTGAAAATCTCAGCTTAATATCCATCCACAAGAAAAACGGCTTAAGCATCTTAATTTTACCTATACTTTACAAAGAAAAAGAAGAACGAAAAAGAGAAATAGAAGAAAGAAGGGGGAGAGAAAAAAAATAAAGAGGGAAGGGGGGGCCCGGCCCGAACCCATTTAATACCTCATAAAAAATAAATAAAATAAAGAGAAAAGAAAACCCGTTACAATCCTGCGTCCAGCCACGGTCCCCAGGTCTTATTATAAGAGGGCAAAGAATTATGAACCAAAGCCGTAAGTTGGTCCATGACTTATGTATCTTTAATTTCTACGAATACTTTTGCTAGCTTTGGTGAACAAGGTTGTCTCCAGACCTCTGCTTCTGCCTGTCTTGCAGCCAATGTCATTCTAGCTATTAGTTTATTCTCATGGAGAGTAAATCCTGGGGCTGGTCTGGACAGCAGAAAAACCCACAGGTCTAGTGGGACAGAATTAGAAAAAAACGTCTGCAATAAATCCCTTATTTTCATCCAAAAAGATACAATGACTGGACATGACCACCACATGTGATAGTAAGACCCTCGCATATTACATCACCTCCAGCATACATCCAACATATTCCCATTCATAACAAAGAAAAAAATGTCATCTGCGCTTACTGCAATTATACCGTGTGAAACTAAACACAACCAGAGGTTTGGTTTCTTCTCAATGGCCATTATAAGACTAGCTCGCCCACCAACGTCACGGCGCCTCTATAAGGGCGAGTCCTAACCAAAATGAAACCACAGGCTGCTACATAGCAAACCATACCTGCTCATGCTGCTTGTCAAACATGAGGTAGACTGGTGGACCTTTTATTTATGCTCCCCCAGAAACAAAATCCACTTTGGGATCAAAACAAAGACACGGAGCGGAGTCTTGCTGCAGGGATGACCTGGCTGGAAGTACATTGAAACATACATAGTGCAGGAGGGGTGGGGTCGTGCCTATTCCCCGAAGGGTTGGCTGCAACCACCAAATGCATCCAGCCCAACAACATGTGTAGAACATAACAAAGAAAAAAATGTCATCTGCGCTTACTCCAATTATACCGTGTGAAACTAAACACAATTAGAGGTTTGGTTTCTTATCAATGGCCATTATAAGACTAGCTCATATAGCCCATCTAGTCTGCCCAATTACATGGATACTTTACCTGGATTTATCTTTTGTTTAGGATAGCCTTATGCCTATCCCATGCTTGCTTAAATTCAATTACTGTTTTGGCCTCTACCAATGATGGTATACGAATTCCTAAATATGTAATTTCTGAATCAACTATCCGTATTAAAGAGGAGGAAGTGATGTCGAGGAGAATGGACGGGGAAAGCGCTACCGGTATGGCCTCAGATTTATCCAAATTAATTTTATACCCTGAAATCTCTGAAAAATCGTTCAGCCTTTCCAATAACCTAATCAAGAATATGTAGGGTATGTTAATGTGATAAGTATATCATCCGCATAGGCTGACAATTTAAACTGAGAATCTCCCACCCAGAAGCCTTTTATCTCTGGATCCTCCCTAATTGTCTGTAAGAGGGGTTCCAAAAAAGAATAAATAGAGCCGGAGATAAAGGACAACCCTGACGAGTGCCATTCCATACCCGCAAAGGAATCCTATCTGTTCCTGGGATCAATATTTTAGCTCCAGGAGAGTCATAAAGGGATGATATAAGTCGTAAAACGAGGGGGGGGGAACCCACATGTGTCAATAAATATGGCCATTCTGCCCTATCAAAGGCCTTTTCAGCATCCAGTTACAAAAACAATAAGGGTATTCTATGCTTTTTAGCCAGCCAAATCAGATCTACAGCCCTACGCCTGTTATCGAGTGCTTGACGTCCCTGAATAAATCCCACCTGGTCAGGTGATATTAATGTGGTAAGGAAAGGTTCCAGACGACAGGTAAGAATGTTCACATCTGTGTTAATAAGAGAAATTGGTCTATAGTTAGCTATAGCCTCAGGGTCCTTCCCTGGTTTATGGAGAAGAATTATTGATGCTAACAAAGACTCTTTTGGAAAAGGTTCCCCCTCTCTTGTTTCATTAAATAATCGGCACAAGTAAGGTGAGAATTTAGACAAATGTTTTATAATGGCCGGTAAAACCATGCGGACCTGGAGCTTTCCGGGGCTGCATTCTACCAACTGCCCTTACTATCTCTTCCTTAATAGGTAAAGGCAATGTATTGATCTGTACGTCACTAAGAGAGGGGAGCGCTAGCGGATTCAGATATGCCTTTATTTTATCCACTAGATAAGTATTCTCTAGGGTGTGCGTAGGGGAGTGCTTATACAGTTTTGCAAAATATGTTGTGAAAGCGTCCCTGATAGATTCTGGAGAATGATAGATCTTGCCCTGAGTGTCCTTAATAATCGGGATCATCCCAATAGGATGTCTAGGGCGAAGCATTCGAGCTAACGGCGCATCTGCCTTGTTACCCCTTTCATAATATCATCGTCTAGACCATATCAACGAACGGCCCACATCATCCAAAAAGAGTCTAAGCTCAAATCGAGTATTTACAAGATGGGAAAGAATATCATCCATAGGGGTTTGTTTATGTAAAAGTTCTAAACGCCTCAACTTAGCCTGCATAGTAACGATACATTGTAATTTTTTTCTATCTTTTGTTGTATATGTGTGAGTATGCTTTTCATTAAAACTTTTGGCAATGTATTTTTTCTATCATGGTACCAGGCACAAAAATGTTATCTTTGAATGTTAAGGGGTTGAATTCACCATGAAAGCGACGGTCATTATTTCGGGATCTTTAACGGAAAGGAATAGCTATTGCTTTCTTACAGGAGACAAGACTTTCCGCTGTAGCAGCCCCTCGCCTCTCAGATCCATCTTATTCTAGAGTGTATACCTCGTGTGCCATTCCAAAAAGAAATGGTACTGCAATATTGATTCATAACTCATGTCCCCTTCAGATTGAGAATGTGCAGTTTGATAACGCGGGTTGATATGTGCTAGTACAGGGAACTTATTCAGCTCAAAGATACACTTAAGTATCGGTATATGCTCCTAATGCCCCAGATTTGATGTTCTAAACGGATCTATCTGCCTTGTTATCCCTTCCTATGAGGGGACGGATTATAATAGGAGAGGATTTTAATGCGACCCTGTGTCCACCTTTGGATCGTTCTTTAGGCCCCGCACGTGCTAATACAATCCCCACTGTGTCCCATCAAGATCGACAATTCCATGTATTTGTTCATTCCCAGGGGCTGATGGATATTTGGCAGGTATTAAATCCATCTGTTAAAGATTATTCATATTATTCGACAGTCCATCATACCTATTCTAGGAAAGATTATTTCTTGCTATCGCCAGACTGTGTTCCCATGGTTGAAAAGGTCTCTGTTGGCTCTATAACGTGATCTGATCATGCGGATCTATCCTTGCAGATTAGACTCTTAACCCATAAAGGGGGGTTTAAAGTATCTTCCATCAGTACCTCCATCCATTCTGCACGCACACAGAGTGCGCTCAGATTGCGTTCGTCTGACGTGCCTAAGGCGAGGTCATAATTCATTGCTTTGTTCTTAATTACAATTGCTTTAATAAAATCTGGGAATTATTTCAGTTATTTAATATGCAATTACACTAGATAAAATATACGTATTGCATAGAAATAATGTAACATATTACAGGGAAATGGCATATATATATATTGATATGTTAGGGCTATAGCCTTACATCATAAATAGATGCAAAGCAGTTACAGTTTTATAAAGCACTAACAAAGCGCAAGGATTTAATTACTATTATATATTTATTTAAGGCATTAGATAGGTGTTATTATCAATATCATTACTATTTGTTATTTACTGTCTAATTATCCCTAATAGATACTCACAGCATATAAAAAAAATCCCATTATGATACCCTAACAGAAAACAAAATAACTACATATCCCATTATAATCCAACTTGCATTCCAAAAAAACTCACATATGGTTTAGATCAGACTGCTAAAACCGCTCACAGAAGAGAGATAAGGGGATAATTGAACAGAGAAAAAAACTGCTGGCATTCAAAGAAAAACAGTCCTTATATATAAACACATCATAATAACATTAAATATTACAAATAAAAAGAGATATTAATAAAAAAGAACAAAGAAAACTGTTCCTGCAGGAATTATGGAGAAAAATAATTACAATCTCAGTAAATAAAAACAACAAAAAGTTAATGTGTTAGTGTGGCGGAATGGGTGTTGTCCGCCTGCGGGTGTGCTCCTATCTGCTCCTCCCACTGCGCTTACCGCCGACCCGACTACCGAGTGGCACGGCACTCGGCGTCTCGAGCGGCCTGGAGTGACCCTGGGGAAGGGTTGGCGGGCTGTGGAGGGGGACCCCGGGGTGAGATCAGCCCGACCACCGAGCGTCACGGCACTCGGCGTCTCGAGCAGCTGATCTACTGACCTTGGTGGGGTTCGGATCGTCTGTGGAGCGGCCGTTCGGATGGGAAACGTTTCGTTCGTTGAGCCGTTCGGATGGGAAACGTTTCGGATTTCCCTCGGAAGTGCAGCGCTTCAGTATACCGATGCGCGGAAGACGCGCCGCGGCTTCAGATCGGGGAAAACAGAATCGAAGCATGATCGATCGTTCGGTTCGGTCGAAGCACGTACGATGCACCTCTGTTCTGATCCGAGATGCAGACACAGGGTAGTCGGATCGTACCTCGGGATGCCGTACCCTGGAGACCGCGCGGGATCTCAGCAGTACGGTCGAAAATAAAGGACACCAGGCGGAGCTGTATGCACTAGATGAACTGACTTTTACTGGGGAAACACATATATTTATAAACATTCGTACAGAGAGAGAACAATAGGAATCCCTGCCCGCCCCCATGAGTCTCATTGGCCCTCGCTGGAAAAAGGTACCTGGGTCCCGATTCGTATTGGCTGTTCCGAATCGGGGTGGTGCCGATTCGTAACCGGAAGGTTCGAATCGGCCATTTTTCGATTCGACCGGATGGTCCGAATCGGCCATTTTACGATCCGATCAATTCGACCGGATCCACGAGGCACTGGGAAATGGCGGCGAACAAAGCATACAATGGGGTTTTAACATACGTTTCACAGTGACACATACAGGGGACACTTTTATTACACCACACAATAACCACATCTAATAAAATAAAACAAGATGTTCTGCTGGTGCAACAGCACCTAGGAGTCTGTAGTGACCCAAATGTCACAAAGGACTGTCCCTGGCTGAGGGTCCTGGGCCATTCCGTGACAGTTAGCAAAGCTGCTGTTCTCTCTCTTTTTTTTTTTTACATCAACTAAACGAAAACCAGATGACCAAATGTCAATAGAGAAAAAAAATCGCAAACCTGAATCAAGGGAGAGCTGTTTCTTTTACAGCTTTGAGAGGGGGGGAGAAACAGACACATACAGGGTTATTCAAAGAGATTCGAAAAGTTACCGCACGTTCGGTGACTTTTTGTTCTCTTCAATTCGGTTCCTTTTGCCGATCCCATTTCGGTGACCCTGCAGTGTATTCAGCAAACACCACAGGGTCCCCGAATTGCAGGGAAAAGCTGCCGCAAACCTGACGAAAACTAACCGCAAAACCCACCGAATGCACGCCGAAAACCCCCAAAAACATCTGGATTAACCTGCGAAAACCACGGGAAAAGTCCGAGCAGGAGCCGATCCCACTCAGCCGAAGCAGCTGAGACCGCAGACGAGGGAGGTGAATAAATTAGCAAAACCATTTGTATGAATCTGTGAAAATGAAACGCTGTTTGCAAAGAAACTACTGAGCGAAAATGTCTGAAATTTACACAGGAGGTCCAGGGAATGATTATAAAGAGGGCTGTTACAGAAAAAATAAGTAAACTTGAAAAAAAATCCAAAAAAAATCGGACTTTTAAAAAAAAAAAAAATTAAGAAAAATGCTTAAAGTATCCTAAAAAATCTATAAATAAAGAGACTTTTTGCTGCAGAATTTTATAATGAACGGTTTATTAGATATTGAATTAAAACGGGAATATTTTTAATGGGATTCTCCTGAATTAACCTGCCGAATGAAACCACCGAATGGCAGGGCATTAGGGGAACCTTTCACTGCTGGTTTGTGTTCTCTGAATAGCCGAAGCAGTGCTTTTCATGGGGATTTCACTGCTCTCGAAAAGGCACCGAACAGGCACCGTATGTGCAGGCAATTCGCCAGGATTTGGCGAATTGCCTGCTCTCTGGATAGCCGAATGGCCAGGAAAGGTAACTGAACGCTGATTTTCAGCGTTCGGTTACCTTTCTCAAGCAATTCGGAGCTCTTTGGGTAACCCTGATAGCATTCAGCTGCTTCCACAATGGCAAAGCGACATATTTTAAAGGAAGTCAGTATATATATTGCCAAGGACAAACAGTGCTGATTGCCCTCACAAACACCCCCTTGTTTCTCACTGTAATTTTAAAGGGTCATCCAGACGTGGACCCCTTGCTTGATGTGCCTAGAGGGGTGTCAGCTATACCCTCCTGACGAGGCCCAATAAGGCCGACATGATCGTCGGGGGTTGCTGCACCTCTCGTGCAGGGATGACGTCCTTGGCAATCAGCACTGGCCACCCATTCTGGGTGAGAGCAGCTGATTTGCATATGGAAAATTCATCCTGTAATGGCACAATCAAGCTAAAACCTTGTTTGTGAGACCTGAGCGGGCACCCACCGTAGAGCAGGCCATTGTGCTGTTGCTCATTCTCAGGACCCTCACAAACACCCCCCTTGTTTCTCACTATATATATATATATATATATATATATATATAACACAGGCAGCTGTATAGTGTAATAAAATATAAAACAGAATATCTGGAAAAAAACAAACATTGCATCAAATCGTGTAGAAAGTATCAGCAATAAAAAAACTTAGTTAGCAATTGCAGTAGGAGACCAGACACAGGTCATAAAATAAGACAGCGGCACGAATGGATAGCAGCGCGAAGTAAGTGGCAACAACGCAAAGGGAAGCAACAGCGCAAAAGAAACAGCAGCGCTAAGGGAGTGGCTCTCAATGGGAGACAAAGCCATTTTGTTATATGAGAAGAAAACTGGACAGATCTAATCAATTAAAAAAAATAAAATGCTCAAAATTACAAGCAGGCATGGACTAGTCAAAACTCCAACACAACAGAGCTACAATAAACAGACAGACAGAAATACAAATACTCAAACGCTAGAAATGTCTCTTTTTTTAATGACTTCATTTCTCGGGTGAGTGTAAACAAACAAATAGAACGTCCATAAAACATCCCTGCAATAAAAACACACACAGGCTCTCACAGCCAGAGCCTTAAAACTTTAAGGAAAACAAACAAATATCAGGCACAAGGAGGAAAATTCTAAATCTATATAAGCAACGTAATAACATGAAAAAAATCATATTAGACAGTTGAATTATCAGATCTCAATTCTGACACCAACTGTTAAAAAATAACTTAAACAAATCAAATCAGTTTTCCTAATTATAATTACCATAACAGGAATTCCAAAAACCTCTGCAAGTTCCTTCTCTTATAAGAAAATGAAGAAAGACGCGCGCTTACGCCATGGCGGAGACATTAAAATCAGCTACACACAATGTACAGCTTTCATCATGTCTGACTATTCTTTGTTAGACAGATCTATTTATTAGATATCAAAAAACTTATAGGCAATCAGTGTACAGATATATTTCCACGTCAGAGTTTGGCTAGCACAGTTAGCATACAAACCTTTATTATTACCATATATGGTTCAGAGATGTTTTTTCTGGCTTACAACTTTCGCGCACTTTCCTAACATTCCTAACAGGATCACGTGCCATAAAAGGGAGGGGGAAACCACAGTCCAATGCGTATTAACTATGGTACGTATTTGAATCACAATACATATTTTTAATTTCCTGTATGAATATATATCTATCAATTCTTTCAGCACCCCTCCCCAGACCAAACACACAGAGTGACATGGCACCCCTCCCCAGACCAAACAAAGAGTGACATGGCACCCCTCCAGGCATATACTGGCCATAGGGACTACAGGGAGATTCCTGGTGGGCCGATGGCTCAGTGGGCCAATGTGATTGCTGCTTCACCACGCAGCTCGCACTGCCCTTAATGGGTGAGAACTTCCTCACCATCTGTATAAAAGACGCAGTCTGCCGCAGTCTCATATAGGGGCCTCCGTGCCAGAGAGACCTGCTGCCATCTGCCTCACTAGAAGACATGATGCGCCCTCATCCTCAGTGCCACTGTGTTCCTTTACCCAATCGCTCTGCAGCAACTCCGATATCTGTAGAATGATTGGTTGAGCGATCCGGTTGGTTTATATACTATTTTTGTGCGTTTGCATAATTAAAGTGGGCCGGTCTGGATGAGCTCCAGTCCTGGATTTTTGCCCCAGTCCAGCCCTGCACCCTCCCAGACCAAACACACACACACACCATGACAGAACACCCCTCACCAAACCAAACGCACACACAGTGACATGACACCCCTCCCAGACCAAACACATACATAGTGACAGACCACCGCTCACCAGACTCAACACACACAGTGACAGAACACCCCTCACCAGACCAAACACACACACACACAGTGACAGACCACCGCTCACCAGACTCAACACACACAGTGACAGAACACCCCTCACCAGACCAAACACACACACACACAGTGACAGAACACCGCTCACCAGACAAACACACACACAGTGTGACAGAACACCCCTCAGCAGACCAAACACAAACACACAGTGACATGGCACCTCTCCCCAGACCAAACACACACACAGTGACATGACACCCCTCCCCAGACCAAAACACACACACACAGTGACAGAACACCCCTCACCAGACCAAACACACACACAGTGACAGAACACCCCTCCCCAGACCAAACACACACACACAGTGACAGGACGCCCCTCCCCAGACCAAACACACACACACAGTGACAGGACGCCCCTCCCCAGACCAAACACACACACAGTGACAGAACACCCCTCACCAGACCAAACACACACTCAGTGACAAGACATTCCTCCCCAGACTAAATACACACACACACACAGTGGCAAGACATCCCTCCTGTGACGGGATGGTAGTCCGTCGGCTATCCTGCTCTCCAGATGCCCCTGCTGTGGATCAGCCCGACTACCAAGTGGCTCGGCACTCGGCATCCGAGCAGCCTGATTCGCTGGTCCTGGGTGCTGGGAATGGCTTTGGCGTTGTTAGGGGCCACTGCATGGAAGTGGTGCCGTCTGGGGTAGTGGATTTGAGGGTCCGCTGGTTCGGGTGCCCCAGGGCCGATTTGATGTTCCTCTTCTGGGGTAGGTAGCGTTTTGGAAGACCGCTGAGTGTCTTCCGTGGTGAATGTGATTTGCCCTGAAATAAAACACTAGACGAGCTGTATGCCTTAAAACAGTGAATTGCTTTTTAGGGGTTTCCTCAGGGTCATTTATACAACTTCACACACACAGATTACCAACTCCCCCACCCACACAACCCGCACTGATAGGGACCAGGAGGCTGGGAAAGGAGCCAATCAGGTTCCTTTCAGGCTCCCCCATTGTCCATGGGATTAGGCAGATGAGGTCTTGGAAAAACCTCCAATCAGCTGGCTTGCTGTATCCTCCATCCTGGGGCCATGTGGTCCTTTGTCCTTGAGACCCATGGTAAGCTGGACAAAATGGAGACTGGAGCAAATCACATACATACAGTTTTCTACATCTGAATCTACACTCACACAATAGAGGATACATTTTAAATACACCACACGTCATAAAACCACACGAGTAATAACATGCAGAGATTGTCCATACAGTATTTAAACACAAAACCGAAAGAAGGGAAAAATGTTCTTCAAAATTCGAGTCCGTTCCTGAGGAGAGCCAGATGTCAGCTCCATGACACCTCCCCAGACCAAATACACAAACACAGTGACAAGACATCCCTCACCAGACCAAACACACAGCACACACACACACACAGTGACAAGATACCCCTCCCCAGACCAAACACACACACAGTGACAAGACACCCCTCCACCAGACAAACACACACACACACACACACACTGACTATTACACCCTCCCAGACCCTCCACACACACAGTGGCCATGGCACCCCTGCCCAGACCACACACACAGTGACATGACACCAAACCCACTGACCCTAACACTGCACATCCATTTACTGTGATGTGTTTCCCCCCCTGTGACGCTGTACAGAGGAGGAAGCAGCATACAGGTCCTGGCAGGAGGGAGAGCTCCACGCAGTTCCCAGGCTCAGTGCATTAGTTTGCTCTGAGTTTGCAGGGGCTGCACTTCTAGTGGTCCCTCTCCTTCCATGTTTAAATTCTTTCTGCAGAAGGGACAGTCCGGGATTGAGCCAGAAATGCTTCCTGCTGTTAAAAAAAACCACACCTGCGAGGGCTCTGGACCTTCGTCTCCCCCCCCTCCATATTACCTTATGATGCATATCCAAGGTGGAGGGGGAGGGTATTGCGGGAGGAGAAGACAGATGGAGAGTTGTTAACGGGACAGCCCATGCTGTGAGTAGACGGCAGGCTGCTGCTTGACACAGAGCTGTCTGACTCTGCACGCTGCCAGGGATGACGGAGAGCAGTGGGGTCCTCCTGTGCAGGGTCGCGCACACATGTGTCTTGTGCCTGTGGCCAGGCACGTGATTCCCGCACAGAGAGGCAGCTGCTACGTGAGTTTCAGTGTCAGCCAGGAGCATTTCTCTCAGTCTTGGCTGATCAGAGCGTTCCCGCTATGTTCCCGCTGTGGGAGAAGTGAGCAAACGCCGTTCCCTCACGTACCTGCAGGACTCGACCCCTGGATCCGGGGTTAAATAGTTTGATTATTGATAATAATCACGTAATTGTGTGTAGACACATTTTTCCAGAATTTTTGACATTACAGGAAGCAATGATATCGGACGGTAGTTGGATACCAAAGTACTGTCACCACTTTTATGGATAGGTACCACTCTCGCAGTCTTCCAGAGTTTGGGTATGTATCCAGTCGCCAGTGATTCATTGATTAGGGTTGCGACAAGATTTGCAATTGCTGGCCCACTGATTTTTCAGCAGCATTGCTGGGATTTGATCAGGTCCAGACTGGTATTTCATTTTTTGATTACGGAGAAGTTTAGTAACTACACTGACAGTCACTGATCTAAAACTGAATTTATCTGCGATACGAGGGGGTCTCTGCACGGTTGGAGGGGCCTGACCTGCGTGCGGCCTTTCTCTAGGTGTGTCATTTGTTAGCTTAGCTATCAGGGTGGAGACACATCCAACAAAATAATAATTAAAGGCATTTGCTCCATCTAGGGGGTGTTGCAGCATTTGGTTGTTTACTTTGACAGCAGTTGGTTGGGAGTGGACTGGGGGGTGCTTGTATGTTACTTATGATTTTCCAGAAATTTTATGGGGTTGATATGTTATTGTTTAGATTTTCTTTGAAGTATTGGGCTTTAGCCATTTTTGTTTGTTTTGTGCATGCATTCCGACATTCTCTGTATTCACAGTGATCGTTCATGGAACCAGCAGTCTTGAATTTTGACCACAGTGAATCTCTAAGCTGGTACATTTGTGTAAGATCAGCTGTAACCAAGGGAGATGAGCCCCTTTGACTTGCACTTTACGCAGTGGGACATGGGCATTCCAGACTTGCAGGAGCTCAGACTGAAAGTATTCAATTGCACAGTCCAGTTCTGGGATTAGGTTTAGTCTGTACCATGGGAGCTGTTAGAGATCACTTAGGAAGTATTTAAGATTTGTTTCATTTTGGACATTAAATCTAACATTAATTAGTATGCAGTAATTAAGGCCCTAAGTTGCAGCAATAATACTTCTGTTTCCTTTGGGTATTAGGGTTGAATATGTGTAAAACAAGCACACAGAAAACGGTGCAATATGAATCAACAAGTTGGCGATCTATATTAATTTAACCCCTTAACGCCGCAGGACGTTCCATGCCGTCCTGCATTTAGCGGGCTTTAACGCCGCAGGACGGTATGGAATGTCCTCGGCGTTAGGAGCCCAGCCAGAGGTTATACTCACCTCCCCGGCGGCTCCCACGCAGATCTGGCTTCGATGAAGCCTGATCTGCGTTTTCTATAGCCTCCCGGCACACTGACGTCATCGCGCTGGTGCGAATACTGATAAAAGTATTCAGACCCCTTTCCCTCGACCCCCCCCCCCCTTATTTGGATTTGTGGAAAATGGCAAGACACATGTTTGGTTTTTTTCACAGAGATTGTAAATACCAAATTTCACACCTGTAACATCTTTTGTTTTTGAAATATAAGTATACTGATAAAAGTATTCAACCCCCCTTTATGCCCCCCTCCCACTGAATTTTTGGAAAATGGTAAAATAGGTGTTTTTTTGTTTCTCAAGACGAATCTAAATACCAATTTTCACGTATGTAACATCTTCTGTTTTTGAGATATAGGTATCCTGATTAAAAGTATTCAGACCCCTTTCCCCCGACCCCCCCTAATTGGATTTGTGGAAAATGGCAAAAAAACATGTTTGTTTTTTTCACGTAATTTGTAAATACCAAATTTCACGTCTTTAACATCTTTAGTTTTTGAAATATAGGTATAATGATAAAAATATTCAGACCCCTTTCCCCCGACCCCCCCCTAATTGGATTTGTGGAAAATGGCAAAAAAACATGTTTGTTTTTTTCACGTAATTTGTAAATACCAAATTTCACACCCGTAACCTCTTCGTTTTTTTATATATAGGTATACCGATAAAAGTATTCAACCCCCTTTTTGCCCCCCCAAGGAATTTTCAGAACATGGTAAAATACGTGTTTTATCTTTCAAGACGAATCTAAATACCAATTTTCAGGACTGTAACATCGTCTGTTTTGGAGATACAGGTATCCCGTTTAAAATATTTAAATATTCAACCCCCTTTTTCGCCCCCCCACTTGGATTTTTGAAAAACGGTAAAATACGTGTTTTTTTATTTTTCAAGACGAATCTACATACCGATTTTCACATCTGTAACATCTTCTGTTTTCGGGCTATAGGTATCCTGTTTAAAAAATTCAACCCCCTTTTTCACCCCTTTTTCACCCCTTTATGGGTGGATTTTCCAAAAATCTTTCCTTAGTGGGTGCCTACATCATAAAAACAGTGCACCTTCAAAATTTTATATATATAGATGTATTTAACCCCCCATTTTGGCCCCCCATGGAATCTTAAGAAAATGGTAAAATACGTGTTTTGTTTATTTTTCAAGACGAATCGAAATACCGATTTTCACATCTGTAACATCTTCTGATTTTGAGCTACAGGTATCCCGTTTAAAATATTTAAAATATTCAACCCACTTTTTCACCCCCTTAGGGGCGGAGTTTCCAAAAATCCTTGCTTAGTGGGTGCCCACATCATAAAAACAGTGCACCTTCAAAATTTTACGTTCCTAGGTTAAACGGCTTCAGCTGAGCATTGATGAGTTAATCAGTCAGTCAGGACTTTCGCGTTTATGATAAAAGTATTCAACCCCCCTTTTTTCCCCCAGTTGATTTTTTGAAAAACGGTAAAATACGTGGTTTTTTATTTTTCAAGAAGAATCTAAATACCGATTTTCACATCTGTAACATCTTCTATTTTTGAGCTATAGGTATTGTGTTTAAAATATTCAACCCCCTTTTTCACCCCCTTAGGGGCGGAGTTTCCAAAAATCCTTCCTTAGTGGGTGCCCACATCATAAAAACAGTGCACCTTCAAAATTTCACGTTTCTAGGTTAATCGGTTTCAGCTGGGCATTGATAAGTCAATCAGTCAGTCAGGACTTTCGCGTTTTTGATAAAAGTATTCAACCCCCCTTTTTGCCCCCCCAAGGAATTTTCAGAAAATGGTAAAATACGTGTTTTTTTATTTGTCAAGCTGAATCTAAATACCAATTTTCACATCTGTACCATCTTCTGTTTATAAGATATAGGTATCCTGCTTAAAATATTTAAAATATTCAACCCCCCTTTCCCCCCCCCGTTGAAATTTAGAAAAACGGTAAAATACATGTTTTTTTTATTTTTCAAGAAGAATCTAAATACCGATTTTCACATCTGTAACATCTTCTGTTTTTGAGCTATAGGTATTGTATTTAAAATATTCAACCCCCTTAGGGGCGGAGTTTCCAAAAATCCTTCATTAGTGGATGCCCACATCATAAAAACAGTGCACCTTCAAAATTTCACGTTCCTAGGTTAACCCTTTCGCTGCTGAGGCATTTCCCGCCTCTGTGCTGAGGTCATTTTTACCGGTTTTGCTCATCATGTTTAAACGTGTTTTGAAGCTTATTTTAGTATATGACCCAGACATATTATATATCGTTCTTTCCGTCAGACTCGGTAGATTCATAATATGTCATTATTATATGTATACGTCATGACCTGTCTGTATATTATAACAAAAAATGCAATAAAATATGAATTTTCAATAATTTACAATGTGTAAAGTGTTTTTTTTTCACATTTTAACATGCGAGCAATTGCGGTTATATTTTGTATGGGGTGCGCTTGTTAAAAAAATTAGAGATGGGGACTCGTTACAATTTTTTTTTTTGGGGAAATTTACGCGATTTTTAACAAACGCACCGCATACAAAAATCGTTAGTGCAGCATCATTGTTCACATTATAATTGAAATGGGAACAATATTGCAGCATTAACAAACCAAGAAACAGAAAAAAAAACTTTTTTATTTTTTTAAAAAATATTTTTTAATTTTTTTAAAAAACTTTTTTCATAGTCATATTTGGTATTGTTGGAACGGCCATGCTCTGGCCGATCCAACAATATCAAACATTAACCCCTAACTGCCAAGGATCGGGAGATAGGGGGTTCCAATGAACCCCCTATCTCCACCATTTGTGGCAATTAGGGGTTAACTCCAGGACTGGCGTCATCGTGCTATGCACGATGACGCCAGTCCTCAGGGGGCATTCCCGGAAGCTTGGCCGACATCCAAGATGTCGGCCAGCTCCAGGAAAGGATCACGAACCGGCGCTTTTCGGCGCCGATTCGTGATCCAGCCCCCATGGGGTTAATTCCAGGTACCGTTAGGAAGGGCAGGCTGTGCCCTTCCAAACGGTGCCTGGATTAACCCTCTGCACCCCGGCGATCGGGATGGAGAGAGGTCCGAAGGACTTCCCCCCCTCCCTTTCAGGCGCCTCCTCCGCACATGCGGGGGGGCGCCTGAATTAGATGTCATCGCACCGCCGCAATGACATCTAATTAGGCCAGCGTGGTTCTGGGTGCTGGGCTGACATCGAGGATGTCAGCCCGCACCGGGGGGCACAGCGATCTGCCAGAATCCGGCCGATCGCTGGCCCCAAAGGGAGGACGCGCTCAGCGCGTCCTCCGCAAGGAACGCTACCTGCGGGTGGACACGCTGAGCGCGTCCACCGCATCGAAGGGGTTAAACGGTTTCAGCTGGGCGTTGATGAGTCAGTCAGTCAGGACTTTCGCATTTATGATAAAAGTTTTCAACCCCCCTTTTTGCCCCCCCAAGGAATTTTCAGAAAATGGTAAAATACGTGTATTTTTATTTGTCAAGAAGAATCTAAATATCGATTTTCACGTCTGTAACATCTTCTGTTTTTAAGATATAGATAATATCGTGTTTAAAATATTCAACCCCTTTTTTCGCCCCCCAGTCGAATTTTTGAAAAACGGTAAAATAAGTGTTTTTTTATTTTTCAAGACTAATCTAAATACCGATTTTCACATCTGTAGCATCTTCTGTTTTTGAGCTATAGGTATCCTGTTTAAAATATTCAACCCCCTTTTTCACCCCCTTAGGGGCGGAGTTTCCAAAAATCCTTCCTTAGTGGGTGCCCACATCATAAAAACAGTGCACCTTCAAAATTTCACGTTCCTAGGTTAAACGGTTTCAGCTGGGCGTTGATGAGTCAGTCAGTCAGTCAGGACTTTCGCGTTTATATATATAGATTATGATATATTATTAATCTGCCGAGTCTGCCGGAAAGAACGATAAATAATTTATCTGGGTGGTATAATAATACGTGACTTAAAACCGCGTTTAAACATGATGAGCAAAAACTTCAGCAAACTTCACTTCTGAAAGAGTGCCGAAGTTGTAAAATTACTCCCGTCCTTAAGGGGTTAATGTATTTTACAGTAACAAAATAGCACACTACAATAAACAAACATGAAACAGTCACTGCAGTAAACAAAACAATACTACACCATACAAAAATGAATGAATGAAAACAAGATGATACAAGCTTACAAGGCCCCAGCATGCGGCTGGGGGCAGAGCAGAGGTCTCATGGTCAGCAAAGAGGCCAATGGTTTCCATTCAGACCCCTTTCTTCCCAGTGGGAGTCACCAATAGGAGGTAACCTATCTAGAGTATGCTGGTTTAATGACATCACAGCTAGCTACACAGGGCAAAAAGCCTCACACTGCCCCTAGTCTTCCTTCTTTGGTATATCAATCAATTAATATTTAAATCTTATGATTCATGATCACTACAAGATTCAGTTTCTTGAAAGACCTGGTGATTATTACCTTTTTGGAGGAGATTTTGTGGCCTTTATTTTGCGCACAAAGTATACTAGGCAGTGGTCACTGAAGCTATTAGGGAGAATGCCTGCCTCCTGTATTCTATCAGGACATGAGGAGAGAATAATAATAATATCTCGGCTTAAACACACGCAATTTATTATCTATGCATTGTCCATGCATCAGTGAGGGGTCACAGGGTGACGGAACTGAACTACAAGACTTCTCCAGAGCCCGTCACTCCTCACACACAGCCAATCAGCAACTTTTCACTCTTCACACACAGCCAATCAGCAACTTTTCACTCTTCACACACAGCCAATCAGCAACTTTTCACTCTTCACACGCAGCCAATCAGCAACTTTTCATTCTTCACACACAGCCAATCAGCAACTTTTCGCTCCTCACACACAGCCAATCTGTTGGCCACATCAAAGATGGCCACCGCGGGCTTCCCATTGATACTTTGCCCAAGTTCTGTCAGATCAGCTAAATGGTAAGTGAACGTGGTGCTGTGAGGCCGTGCATGCGCAAACAGCCAACTTGCATCAGACAGCTGATTTCACGTCACCGGAAGTGATGGATTTACCTGATCTGACAGAACAACAGCATCACATGTCCCACAACTAAACGGCAAGAGAGAGGCCTTACCATAAAGATTAGTATTTGAGCAGCGCCGGCAACACTCGGCAACAGCAGCAAGGATAGATGTTATTTTACAAACACCGGCGCTTAGTGGACAATCCCCCAATCTGTTCCCGAAAAGTGGCGATCCAATAATGAACAAATGTCCCACAGCAGAAAAACCGCACTGACACAGAAAGCACCGCCGGCATTGGCAATAACAAAGGACAGTGAGCAAAGATTCACTGCTCCCCTCATACACTCAAAGTGACCCTCCAAAACTCCCACAGTCCCAAAGCAGTACTCCTCCCCAACCAGAAGGACTCCTTCCCAACCAGAAGGACTATTCCCCCCATCAGCAGGACTCCACTCCCACCAGAAGGACTACTCCCCAACCAGAAGGACTACTCCCCAACCAGGAGGACTACTGCCCAACCAGCAGAACCCCAGCCCTGCCAGCAAGACTCCTCCCCCAACAGGACTCCTCCCACACCAGCTGGACACCTCCCCTGCCAGCAGCAGCCCTCTCTCTTGATATTGCTATGTGAGGGAGGGGTCAATTCCTCCCTCCAGTCAGCTGTTGCAGGATTTTGAATTTCATGCCGGCTGGGGATCAGCTCTGGGACTGATGATGTCAAAACACTGCATAGTGACATCACCCTCTGTATGAACACTTGCAGCAGTGAGCATTATGAAAGACGGAAGCCGAGACCATTGCTGCAGGTTTGTCATAGAGCTCCACGCCTGGGCGGGTGTTCAATAGGGATGAGCTGAACACCCCCGAGTTCGGTTCGTATTCGAACCCGAACTTTCCAAATGTTCGAATCCGAACTCGAACTCCATACAAGTCAATGGGGCTGAAAATTCGATTTTTAGAGTGCCCTCCAAGAGGGCATATATGCTAGATATATGCCATAAAAGGTGTATGGGGGTCCGGGTAGTGCCCTGGGGGACAGGAAACAAGGACAAAAAGTTTTAAAAAAAAGTTTTTAACGGGACTGAGTTTTCCATGAAATAAGGGTTAAAAATAAAAACGAAAAATTCCTTCAAATATCGTGCCTAGGAGGTCCCCATAACCTGCCCATGAAGTGGCGGATTTCTAGGATATATAGAAACACTTGAAAACAAAAAAATTACGTTTCAAAAGACGGTAAATGCTTTTCCTTTAATCTATCCATAAACAACTGCTTGGGGCGGCAGTCTGTATGAAAAGAGGAGACATTTTCGGACACATAAAAAAGTTTAGTGATTTTTTGGCTAAATTATTGTGAAACTTGTGAAGGAACCGTTCTCTTCCGTCTGTCCTGGCTCTCCAGACACCCCTTCGTTGCGGTCAGCCCGGCTACTGGGAGCGCTGTCCTCAGCGCCTCGAGCGGCTTGACCTGCCTGCTTCTGTTCCTCTGCCCTGGAGCCGTTAGGAATCTCCAGAAGGCTGCTCTCTGCCTTCTGAGGGTGAGTGTGGGGTGTAGCGTAGTTTGTAATAAAGACACCAGGCGCGGCTGTATGCTTTAAAACAGGATCCTCTCTCTCTGAGCTCTGAGAGTTCTCTGACTTTTTAATGAACAAAACGCCACCATTTATGCTGAAGTCCAACAGTCATAATTTGCATACCCATACTAATTACTAGTCATAATTTGCATACCCATACTAATTACATTATGTCAGTTATTTACAATAAACATTCTTTGCATTCTCTAGCCTTCAACTCACACAACATTTGTATATCCATTGTTCTAACACATCAGATTAAACACACGCTATCAGAGATCCCTTGAATTAAACATGCAGCTAGATAATGGGAAAAGTCCTGGTGCATAAATTACACAGCAGTAAAGCTTGTTTACTGTATACACAAAAACACATTTACCTACAGGAATATAAATCTTTTTAAAACTAAAGCTATGTCATTTTACACTAAACTAAATTAAACTAAAACCAAATGATGTAAAATATATCTAAAATCACACGATATAAATGAACATAACAGTCTCTTGGGGTTTGAAGCGTGGAGCGTTACATCAGCTCCATGACATATGTCCCCCCTTCCAGAACGGCAGGGCAAGCTTAGATCCCAAACGGATGGCTTGCCACTGACAAGACCTCTCACCTTGCCCCTCTTCTGTGCCATCTTCAAAGTTCCATGGTTGCGGGCACATAAGCAAAGTCAGCGGGGTCTGACGGTCGCTGGAAGGCTGTGGGTCCATAGGCTCACCCGCAAAACCAAAACGTCTAAAGGAAAAAGTGTCTTTGAAATGTCTCAGTTGGTTAGTCCTGGGGCTCGCTGACCAGAGCCCCTATGTCCATTCTGTGACATTTTTCTCCCCCCAATAAAGTCAGACGGACACGGTTGGACCCCAACGGGTCGACTCGGGGGAGTCGGTGAACGGAGGTCTCCGGGTTCCTGGGCCGTTTTCCATGATAATCCATCGGCGTTCCCATTTTGAGGCCCGGGCCGATATTGGATTGTGAAGTTAAACGGTTGGAGGGCCAGGCTCCACCGTAGCAGGCGGCCGTTCTCCCCAGCCACTCGGTTCAGCCACACCAGGGGATTGTGGTCAGTCATGACGGTGAAGGAGAGCCCGTAAACATAGGGCTGGAACTTTCTCAGGGCCCAAACCAGGGCCAAACACTCCTTCTCCACTGCGGCATATCCCACCTCCCTGGGGAGAAGTTTGCGGCTGATGAACGCCACCGGATGTTCCCCCCCCCCCGTCGTCTCCCACCTGACTCAGCACGGCTCCCAGTTCAATCAACCGCTGGAAAGTAGCCGGGGCGTTCTTCATCCCGAACGGCATGACCCGAAATTGGTACAGGCCGAACGGGGTGATGAAGGCCGACTTCGGGGTCGCCTCCTCTGCCAGGGGAATCTGCCAATACCCCTTACACAAATCTATGGTGGTCAGATAGTGCCCCTGGGAGATCTGATCTAACAGCTCGTCAACTCGGGGCATGGGGTATGCGTCAGTCGTGGTACAGTCGTTTAACCTCCGGTAGTCCACGCAGAACCGGGTGGTCCCGTCCTTTTTGGGGACCAACACTACGGGGAGGCCCATGGGCTGGCGGAGGGCTTGATAACCCCCAGCTCCAGCATCTCCCGGATTTCAGCCCGCATGGGTTCGCGGACTGCCTCCGGGAGTCGGTAGGCTGGCTGCCGGAGGGGTCTCTGGCCTGGGGTCTCAACTTGGTGTAAGGCCCGGCTGGTATAGCCGGGCGGGCGGAGAAGACCTCCTGGTGGTTGTGGAGGAGCTGTCTAATCTGGGCCTGTTTCTGGGGACCCAACTCCTCCCCTATCTGCACCTGGTCGACCCCTGCGGGCCGGTTGTCTATCCCGGGGAGATCTATCAGGGGAAAATGTTCTGCCTCCTCGGTGGCCGGGGCACAAATGGCAGTCACCATCTCCGGGCGCTCATGGTAGGCCTTGAGCATATTGATGTGGAACGTCCGCTGGATCCTGGTGTCTGCGCAGCTGACAACCACATAGGTGGTATCCCCCAGCTGGGTTACCACCCGGTAGGGGCCCTGCCAGGACGCCTGCAGCTTGTTCTGCCCATGTGGTTTTAACACTTCTGCCCCACAAGAAACGAGCGTCTGCGGGCGGAGCGGTCGTACCACGCCTTCTGCTGGGCCGTTTCCATGTTCCCTTGAACTAGTTCCGTGAGTTCCGTCAAGCGCTCCCGGAGCTCCAAGACGTAACTCAGGACGGGGAGCCCGTCTGCCTCCTGTCCCCCCTCCCACTGAGCCCTAACTAGGTCTAAGGGGCCTCGCACCTGGCGCCCATACAATAACTCAAAGGGGGAGAATCCGGTCGATTCCTGTGGTACCTCCCGATAGGCAAATAACAAGTGGGGTATTTTTCCCAGTCCATTCTTTCCTGGGTGAAGGCCCGGATCAGCTGTTTCAGGGTCCCATTAAACCGCTCGCACAGCCCGTTCGTCTGGGGGTGATATGGGGCGCTGTGGAGTGCCTTGACACCACACAGGCGCCAGAGCTGTTGTGTCAGCTCAATGGTAAACTGGGTGCCCTGGTCAGACAAAATCTCTCGTGGGAATCCTACCCGGGAAAACACCCGTAGGAGGGCATCGGCTATGGTGTCGGCCTGGATATTGGCCAAGGCCACAGCCTCGGGGTATCGGGTGGTGTAGTCCACCACGGTGAGAATATATCTCTTCCCGGTGGCACTGGGGCTAGGCAGGGGGCCGATTATGTCGACCGCCACCCGACTAAAGGGTTCTCGGATAATGGGCATGGGGTGCAGCGGGGCTTTCGGGTGGTCTCCGGTTTTCCCTACCTTCTGGCAGACCGAACAGGTGCGACAGTACTCTCGGGTATCCTCACTAAGGCGGGGCCAGAAGAACGCTCGGGTTAACCGGTGTCGGGTCTTCTTTATCCCTAAGTGTCCGGCGAGGGGGATGTTGTGGGCCAGTCTCAGGAGTTCCTGTCTAGGGGCCTGGGGTACGATTAACTGCTTGTGGGGAACCTGTTGCTTCTTGGGGCCCACCCTCTCAGTATACCTATATAGTAGCCCATCCTCCCACTCGATGCTATCGGTCCTGTCGCCTTCCAGGTCCTTGCCGGCCCGGTCTCGGTATCTCTCTAGGGTGGGGTCGTCTGGGTCTGGTGTCGGAGGGTGGCTGGGGAGCTCCATGTGAGGGGGTGGTCAGGTTGAGGGGACAGGGTCGTGGTTGGTCGGGGTTTGGGGGGTCGGGGGGGTTTGGGTCGTGGTCTCACCTGGGTCCCGATTGGAGTGCTGTAGTTGTTGCGGTGGCTTTGTTGCCGAGTGGTCACCGGGGCTGCTGCATCCGTGGCGTAGGCGGAAACTAAGCGTCCCAGGTCGTTGCCGAGGATTTCAGCCGGTAGTCGATCCAGTAAACCCACCCTCACGGATCCCTCCCCCGAACCCCAATCCAGGTGGTCTTGGGCCATAGCGAGTCGGAGCACTTTCCCTCCGGCCACACGGACAGCGACAGTGTGGTCCAACCGGTCCTTTTTCTGTATTAAATGGGGTCGTACGAGGGTGATGGTGGCGCCGGAGTCCCGGAGGCCCTCGGCGGCCCGTCCGTTGATCCACACGGCCTGTCGGTGGTGTTGGCGGTTGTCGGCCGAGGCAGCCTGTACAGGGTCGGCCTCGTGTAACATCCCCCATTCTTCCGGGAAGTCCAACCACGGGGTTTCGGTGTGGTAGCAGTGAGCCGCGGGTGGTGCTCGGGTGGGGGCCCGCGAAATGGTGGGTCGGTGGGGGCAATTCTGGCGGTAGTGCCCCACCTGGTCGCATCCGTAACAGCGGATGTTGGCCGCCGAGTTTGGACGGCTCGCCGGTCTGACTGCGGGCCAGCGGGTCGATGGCTCTGGGGGAGGGGCGGGTAGTGCGGGTCGAGGGGGTGGGGGTCGTTCACCCCGTTGGGTTTCCTCGTGTCTGTGTACTCGTCTGCCCAGGTAGCAGCTTGCTGCACCGTCTGGGGTTTCTTGTCCCGTACCCACTCCCGTACTGCTATGGCGGTGTGTTCAAAAAATTGTTCCAGTAGTTGCAGCTGGGTGATTTCTTCCACCGTTCTGGCCTTGCTCCCCAGGAACCAAGTCTTTAGGTCTCGTTGTAGCCGATGCGCCCACTCTACATGCGTTGTGCCGTTGGGCCAGCGTGAGTTTCAGAACTTCACCCGGCTGGCTTCAGGAGTGATGGCAAAGCGGCTCAGTAAAGCTTGCTTTACGTAGTCATAGTTCTTGGCCTCTTCGTCCGGAACGGTCCGATATGCCTCTTCAGCTCGACCTGTCAATTTACAGGCCAGAATACCGACCCAAGCGGAGCGTTGGACCTCGTGTACCTGGCACAACCGCTCAAAGTCCTGGAGGAAGCTTTCAATCTCTTCCTCTGCCTCACTGAAGGTTTTAAACGCCTGGAAGGGCACCTTCCGGCCCACTGATTGTTCTGGGTTGGGGCTCTCAACCCTATGGTTCTGTATTTCGGCCAGCCGAAGTTCATGCTGGCGCCCCTTGTCTCGTTCCTCTTCCTGCCGGATCTCCTGGATGGCGTTGTGTATAGCGGCTTCTGACGGGGCGGCTCCGAAGAGGGCTACCCGCTGCCGCACTTTCCTTTGGAAGGGATCTTCTGGGACCAATCCCTGGGTGGGTGGTAAGGTTGGCATGCCCACGGCTCCCTGGTCCATTTCCTGCAGTTCCTCGATCAGGGCAGCTTTACTTTTTGAGCCCGGGGTGCCTCCTCGGCTCTCCAGGATGCCCCGCAGGGTGTCTTTTTTGTAGTTGGCATACCCTGCCATGCTGAGTGCTTTTTCTGGGGGTTCAGAGAGCCTATCCTCACCGCTTGCCACCAATGTGAAGGAACCGTTCCCTTCCGTCTGTCCTGGCTCTCCAGACACCCCTTCGTTGCGGTCAGCCCGGCTACTGGGAGCGCTGTCCTCAGCGCCTCGAGCGGCTTGACCTGCCTGCTTCTGTTCCTCTGCCCTGGAGCCATTAGGAATCTCCAGAAGGCCGCTCTCTGCCTTCTGAGGGTGAGTGTGGAGTGTAGCGTAGTTTGTAATAAAGACACCAGGCGCGGCTGTATGCTTTAAAACTGGATCCTCTCTCTCTGAGCTCTGAGAGTTCTCTGACTTTTTAATGAACAAAACGCCACCATTTATGCTGAAGTCCAACAGTCATAATTTGCATACCCATACTAATTACTAGTCATAATTTGCATACCCATACTAATTACATTATTTCAGTTATTTACAATAAACATTATTTGCATTCTCTAGCCTTCAACTCACACAACATTTGTATATCCATTGTTCTAACACATCAGATTAAACACACGCTATCAGAGATCCCTTGAATTAAACATGCAGCTAGATAATGGGAAAAGCCCTGGTGCATAAATTACACAGCAGTAAAGCTTGTTTACTGTATACACAAAAACACATTTACCTACAGGAATATTAGTATTTTTAAAACCAAAGCTATGCCATTTTACACTAAACTAAATTAAACTAAAACCAAATGATGTAAAATATATCTAAAATCACACGATATAAATGAACATAACAGTCTCTTGGGGTTTGAAGCATGGAGCGTTACATCAGCTCCATGACAAAACTTATGCAGGCTTTGGATCATGAAAGTAACAATAGGTGCTTTAAAATTGGGCCTTTATCGTCGGCAACAGTGCCGTCACACTGTAACCCCTCTGAGGATATGAATCTGATACAGGCGTCAGTGGCAGTGCACCCAAATATTGTGCTTTTGGTGCCAGGACTACAAGTACTATCATTCAGTAACCCCTCTGTAGTATTGTGGAAGAATGCAGGGGTGGACCTTGCGGTCATATATTAAAAAGATATGCATCTGGTAATGGGCGTCAGTGCACCCAGATATTGTGCTTTTGGTGCCAGACTGCCAGGCCAGCAAGTACTATCATACAGTAACCCCTCTGTAGTATTGTGGAAGAATGCAGGGTTAAAATTAAAATGACATAAATGTGGCACAGGCGTCAGTGCAGCCAAATATTGTGCCTTTCATGGCAGCAAGTGCCTTCACACCGTAACCCTTTTGTGGTATTGTGGAAGAGTTCAGTGCTGGAGGTTTTGTGAATGCAGAAGACATCCCCGATCTATTCCATTACTTCAGCATCAGGGTATTGATAGCTGCTGAACCAGGACTGATGCATTTTTATAAATGTCAGCCGGTCTACAGAGTCGGTGGACAGACGCACTCTTTTGTCTGTGACAATACCTCCAGCGGCATTGAACGTCCTTTCAGAAAGCACGCTAGATGAAGGGCAACCTAGTAGCTGCATAGCATATTGGCTAAGTTCTGGCCAGTGATCCAATCTCAACACCCAGTAAGCCAGTGGATCATCTGCTGGAAACGTATCCAGGTCTGCCCTTGCCCCTAAGTAGTCCTGCACCATATGGTGAAGACGCTGGCAATGGGTGTGTCATGCCCCGCTCCGCGGCCCGCTCCCGGTCCAGACCGCCATGCTGGGAGAGGTGCTCTACTCACCCGAGATCCCTCGTGGCGCGTCGCTCCAAGTTCCTGGTCCGCAGGATGGAGAGGGAGAGCCAGGAGACGCCCCACGCCGCCGACTGAATCCGAGTCCTGAAGAGGAAAGTGCGCACGCGCGCGAACAAACTCTCCTAAGTAGTAGAAAACCAGGTACTCTGGCGCCCTCAGCTGGCCGATTAGGGGTACTGCATGGCACCTGCTCTGGAGATCCTCGAATGCCTCCCATTGACCTACCAAAATTCCAGGTACCTCAACTCCACCTAAAATACCCAGGTGAAAGGTATTTCCATGATCCCATGAACCCTATTTAATTCCGCCTTCCTTCCCAGCACATTAACCAGATTCTACTGTGCCTCCCGCCTCAGTTTCCTAGTGCTCCTCGTATCCTTTGACCACGTTATCTTCAAACCCTTCGACCTGGATTGTGCCACCGACTACGCCACCTTCTTCAAACCTTCGACCCGGATTGTGTGCCACCGACTACGCCTGCCTTCTTAAACCCTTCGACCCGGATTGTGCCACCGACTACGCCTGCCTTCTTAACCCTTCGACCCGGATTGTGCCACCGACTACGCCACCTTCTTCAACCCTTCGACCCGGATTGTGCCACCGACTACGCCACCTTCTTCAACCCTTCGACCCGGATTGTGCCACCGACTACGCCCGCCTTCTTCGTTATTTCCTGTTGTTCTTTCTGGGACTTGCCTACGAATTTCATTCCAACCTTTTGACCGTATTTTTTCTGGACTTCAGTTTCTATTCATGATTCACTAAAGATTGCTTACACTCCATCGTCTCCTGATTTCCTTACCCACAGCTTGCCATTGGGTTCCATACTCACACTTCACAGGGGACTCAAACCCTGCATTACAGAAGAATCTGGTTCATCATGGAACCCGCAAGCACAGCTCAAGTCCTTGCTATTCTCACTGAGCAGATGGCCGCCTTAGCTAAAATGGTACAGAACCTACAGACCAGCCAGGAGACGTTACTCCACAGAGAGAGGAGTCGCGCCGAAGCCACGGCACTGCCTCCTTCACCCTCCCGCTCCATCATCCAACAAGCTGAACTCCTCACTCCAGAACCCAGAGCCAACGCACCTGAACGGTTTTCCGGCGATCGCACAAGGTACCGCACCTTTATTACCGCCTGTGAACTTATGTTTTCTCTTTGTCCCCGTACTTATGGATCCGATTCCGTAAAGGTGCGTTCAGCCATCTCGTTAATGTCCGGAGCTCCATAGGACTGGGCCTTCCAACTCCTACGTGAAGGGAGTCCTCTTCTATCCTCCTGGAATTCCTTTGTCCAAGCCATGAACCCTATATATGATGACCCTCTGCGTTCATCAACCGCATTATCCACCATTCGACATCTGCGACAAGGACGACGACCAGTGGAGGACTACATCTCCGAATTTCGAGCTGTGGCTGCAGACACAGGCCTGAACGACGTAGGTCTTAGAGATCATTTCCGTTATGGCCTCTCTGATCAACTAAAAGATGAACTGGCTCGAATAGGAGTACCCACAACACTGGACGCCATGATCCTGCAATCTCTAACCCTGGACCAACGCTTCAGAGAAAGACGTCAGGAGAGAATGACCGCCGCTCCTTCCCTACCTGCCCGGCGGTCTGAAACTCCTTCTACGATCTCTGCCAAACCTTCCAACTCCACTCCTTCGCTCCCCGAACCTATGGAGATTGGCCTAGCACGAGGCCCCCTGTCCTCTGCCGAACGAAGCAGACGTCGCACTCAAAACCTCTGCCTGTACTGCGGTCAGCCTGGTCACCTTCTACGTAGCTGTCCTATACGACCACCACTTCCTTCCGACGGAGGTAAGAACCGTCCTTCCTTAATTTCACTTCAATGTGTATTGGGTTCTGCCTCCGCTCATCTGACCATTCCTGTCATCCTACAGTGGGGAGATAGAAGTGTGAACGTGTCCGCCATCATAGACTCCGGAGCTAGTAACAACTTCTTCGATCTCACCCTCGCCACCTCCCTAGCAGTTCCTACACGACCAAAGACGACTCCCACGCCTTTACAAATGGTCGACGGAAGCACTCTGCGTACTGGTCCCATCACCCACGAAACCACTCCTCTGTTGCTACTCATCGGAACCAAGCACCAAGAGCACCTTCAGTGGGACATTGTACCTTCCCCTTTGTTCCCTCTGGTTTTAGGGCTTCCTTGGCTCCGTACCCATAACCCCTCCATTGACTGGTCCTCCAATACCGTCTTTTTCCCTCTCATCATTGTCAACACTTCTGTATGAACGGGTATACCACCGAAAAGGTCGGTTTCTCTACCTATCCAGCTTCTGAATTACCGGTCAAATATTCTGACTTTCAGGATGTGTTTGAGAAGAGAGGGGCGGACACCCTACCTCCACACAGAGAATACGATTGCCCCATCGACCTCCTTCCAGGAGCACCCATACCCCATGGACGCATTTACAACTTGTCCGTTCCTGAATCTCAATCCTTGAAGGAATATATTGAGGACGGGCTCCAAAAAGGATTCATACGTCACTCCACCTCACCTGCCGGGGCCAGTATCTTCTTTGTCGGGAAAAGAGACGGTGGGCTCCGACCATGCGTCGACTACAGAGCATTGAACACAATCACGGTACGTAACCGTTACCCGTTACCACTGATCTCCGAACTACTGGATCGAGTGAAGGATGCTTGTATTTTTACTAAAATTGATCTTCGTGGAGCCTATAATTTGGTGCGCATGAGACGGGGGGATGAGTGGAAGACCGCTTTCCGTTCCCGATATGGTCACTTTGAATACCGCGTCATGCCGTTTGGCTTGTGCAACGCCCCAGCCGCCTTTCAACACTTCCTCAATGACATCTTTCGTGACATCCTGGACACCTTCCTGGTGATTTACTTGGATGATCTACTGATATTCTCCCGTTCTCTCCAAGAGCACGAACAGCACGTCCGACTTGTCCTGTCTCGCCTCCGTCAACACAACTTGTATGGAAAGATCGAAAAAAAGCACCTTCGAGACTCCATCCATCGAGTTTCTGGGATACATCCTGTCACCGGGGCACGTCGAGATGGATAAAACCAAAGTCAAGGCCATCCTCGATTGGCCAACACCCAAAGACAAAAAGGCGGTCCAACAATTCATGGGGTTTGCCAACTTCTACCGACGCTTCATCCGATCCTTCTCACACCTTAGCGCACCCATTACATCTCTAACCAAAAAAGACGTGCGGTTTCAATGGTCTACGGAGGCTCAGCAGGCCTTCGAAAGACTTAAGGAAAGCTTCACCCAAGCACCCGTTCTAAAACAACCTGAGATTCACCTCCCATACTACTTAGAAACAGATGCCTCCGACATTGCTTTGGGAGCAATCTTATCCCAGAAGTTCGGGGACAAGAAACTCCTGCATCCGGTAGCCTTTTACTCCAGACGCCTCAATTCTGCCGAACGAAACTACAACATAGGTGAGAAAGAGTTGCTGGCGATTAAAAATGCTCTCGAAGAGTGGAGACACCTTCTTGAAGGAGCAACACACCCTGTGACTGTTTTCACCGACCATCGCAACCTTGAATATCTCCGTACCGCCAAACGACTCCGACCCCGACAGGCCAGGTGGGCACTTTTCTTCTCTCGTTTCTCACTGCTCATCACCTACCGACCTGGAACAAGAAATGGAAAGGCGGATGCTCTCTCTCGTCAGTATGATTCCAGCAACCCCACTACCGCAGTTCCTAACGACACTATCCTGCCTGGTAGCTTCTTTTGTGCCACAAAAGACACCCTAATGGAACACATACGAAAACACAGTCGAGATCCACCAACTAACATCCAGGGACTCATTCCTATCGAAGGATTCCTGTACCACGAGAAACAGATATATGCGCCTCCTGAGGCCCGTCTACAAGTTCTACAACATGCGCACGATATCCCAGCTTCCGGACATGGGGGTGTCAAGAAGACCATAAACACCGTACAACGATACTTTTGGTGGCCCTCCGTCAAGAAGGACGTTGCCGCCTTTGTCCTTTCCTGTCCTGTCTGTGCACGAAACAAACAACCACGAGCTCGTCCTGCCGGTCTTCTACAACCCCTAGCGCTTCCACTACATCCATGGAAAGACCTCTCGATGGATTTCATCGTGGACCTGCCTCCCTCACGTCAACACACAACTATCTTTGTAGTGGTAGACCGTTGTACGAAGATGGCCCACTTCATACCAACGATAGGTCTCCCTACCGCTGCCCGCACGGCTACCCTCTTTATCAGAGAAATATTCCGACTACACGGCATCCCTCATTCCATCGTCTCAGACAGGGGATCCCAATTCACTTCTCGCTTCTGGTCTCAAATGTGTCGTAGCCTAAAAATTACTAGATATCTCTCTTCTGCATTTCATCCCCAGAGCAACGGTCAAACCGAACGGACGAACCAGACGTTGGAACAGTACCTCCGCTGTTACACCACACATCTCCAAGACGACTGGCTGGACATCTTGCCACTCGCTGAGTTCGCCTATAACAACCAGGTACATTCGTCAACTCGCCTTTCTCCTTTTTATGCCAACTATGGATATCATCCCGATATTCTACCCGACATACCTCTGAACACTCCGGTTCCTGAAGTATCAAACCGACTAAGACCCCTACGTCTCCAATTATGAACGTTACGCCAACAACTACAACTGGCTCAAGACAACCAAAAAAAGTATGCAGACCGTAACCGAAGACCTGCTCCACAATACACACCCGGAGACAAAGTGTTGCTATCCACTGCCCATCTTCGATTGGACTGCCCATCTAAGAAACTGGGGCCCCCGCTTCATCGGCCCGTTCCCGGTCCTCAAAATGGTCAATCCTGTGGCAGCCCATTTAACTCTTCCTTCCTCCTACAGGATTCACCCTGTTTTTCATGTCTCCCTCCTAAAGCCTTGGCGTGAAAATCCTTTTCCTGGACGGCACACTGACCCGGCTCCTCCCGTGTCTGTGTCCGGAGAGGAAGAATACGAGGTCTCGAAGATCCTGGATTCCCGGCTCCGCTATGGCAAGTTGGAATACCTAGTTCACTGGAAGGGTTACGGTCCTGAAGACCGATCCTGGATACCTGACACCGATATCCATGCTCCGGCTAAGGTTCGTGCCTTTCACCTTCGTTACCCTTCCAAGCCGTCAGTGAAGCGCACCCGGGGGTCGCGCCTTGGTGGGGGGTCCTGTCATGCCCCGCTCCGCGGCCCGCTCCCAGTCCAGACCGCCATGCTGGGAGAGGTGCTCTACTCACCCGAGATCCCTCGTGGCGCATCGCTCCAAGTTCCTGGTCCGCAGGATGGAGAGGGAGAGCCAGGAGACGCCCCACGCCGCCGACTGAATCCGAGTCCTGAAGAGGAAAGTGCGCACGCGCGCGAACAAACTCTCCTAAGTAGTAGAAAACCAGGTACTCTGGCCGATTAGCTGGCCGATTAGCGGTACTGCATGGCACCTGCTCTGGAGATCCTCGAATGCCTCCCATTGACCTACCAAAACTCCAGGTACCTCAACTCCACCTACAATACCCAGGTGAAAGGTATTTCCATGATCCCATGAACCCTATTTAATTCCGCCTTCCTTCCCAGCACATTAACCAGATTCTACTGTGCCTCCCGCCTCAGTTTCCTAGTGCTCCTCGTATCCTTTGACCACGTTATCTTCAAACCCTTCGACCCGGATTGTGCCACCGACTACGCCACCTTCTTCAAACCTTCGACCCGGATTGTGCCACCGACTACGCCTGCCTTCTTAAACCCTTCGACCCGGATTGTGCCACCGACTACGCCTGCCTTCTTAAACCCTTCGACCCGGATTGTGCCACCGACTACGCCACCTTCTTCAACCCTTCGACCCGGATTGTGCCACCGACTACGCCACCTTCTTCAACCCTTCGACCCGGATTGTGCCACCGACTACGCCCGCCTTCTTCGTTATTTCCTGTTGTTCTTTCTGGGACTTGCCTACGAATTTCATTCCAACCTTTTGACCGTATTGTTTTCTGGACTTCAGTTTCTATTCATGATTCACTAAAGATTGCTTACACTCCATCGTCTCCTGATTTCCTTACCCACAGCTTGCCATTGGGTTCCATACTCACACTTCACAGGGGACTCAAACCCTGCATTACAGGGTGCCTACATTTGATGTCCCTGGGCCTCATGGACTAAAAAATTAAAAATGCATCAGTCAAGCGGTCCTGGCCTTAACCACTATTCCTCTGATCATCCGCAGCCTCAGAAGCACATGTGTCATCAATTAAATCGATGGATAACCCACCGTGGGAAGGGTTAATTAGAATAGGATAGTGATTAAACACCAGAAAAAATATTGAATCAAATCCCCCTAGGTTACCATCACTTGGTAACCTACCAGTGCCTGGAAAGGTGTTACACAAGTGTCGCTTTAGAGCGTCCAAGTTTTTTCATCCTGTGCTCCCTCTGTGCGGGCAGGATGAGCTCTGCAACTTTACCCTTGTATCGTGGAGCAAGAAGGGTTGCCAACCAGTAATGATCCCTCTCCTTGATAGCACGAATCCTGGGGTCCATTAGCAGGCTTTGCATTATAAGGGAGCCCATGCAGCGTAGGTTGGAGGTGGCATTAGCTTCCGAGTCTTCCTGGTCAATGAGGATGACCCAATCGTGCACTTCCTCCTCCCAGCCACGCACTAGCCCTTGTGTTTGTGGGCACACAAAACCCTCCCTTGAGGAATCCCCACCTTCAATGCCCCCACTACTTAAATATTCCTCCTCATCCTCCTGTCTGATCTGAGTAGGACCCGCTGGAATGCCTTTAGAGCCACATCTATAATTCCCTGCAGAGTGTGCTCCAGCAGGAACACTAAAGGAATTGTGTCACTGATGCATGCACTGTCCCTGCTCACCATCCTCGTTGCCTCCTCAAATGGTGACAGTACAGTGCATGCATCCTTGATCATCAGCCACTGCGGGGGGGAACCAAGTTGACCTGAACCTGTCCTTGTGCCATACTCACACAGGTACTCGTTGATGGCCCTCTGCTGCTTGTGCAGACGCTGCAGCATTGCTAATGTCGAGTTCCACCTGGTGGGCATGTCACAGATCAGACGGTTTGTGGGAAGGTGGAATTCTCTTTGAATTTCTGCCAGGCGAACGCTTGCTGGGAATGACCGTCTGAAGTGGCTGCAGACTTTTCTGGCCTGGCTGAGAAGCTCTGCCAGCCCTGGGTACTTGGTTAGGAAACTCTGTACTACTAGATTTAGGACGTGTGCTAGGCATGGTACATGCGTCAGTTTACCCTTGCGTAGGGCGGAGAGAAGGTTGCTGCCATTATCACAGACCATCATTCCCAACTGAAGCTGGCGTGGTGTTAACCATCTCTGCACCTGGCCCTGCAGAGCTGACAGAATTTCTGGCCCGGTGTGGCTCCTGTCCCCTAAACAAACCAGCTCAAGCACAGTATGGCTTCTTTTTGCTTGAGCCATTGCGTAGACCCTGTCAGGCGTCGGTCTAACTGCCACTTCGCCAGAGACAGAGAAGGAGGAGGAAGAGGAAGAGGGAGAGGTGGTGGTGGTGGAGCAGACAGACCTCATACAAGCAGCTTTCTGGAGGCGTGGTGGATGAACAAGCTCCAGCACAGAGCCCCGTCTTGGATCCCTCCCAGCTGCAATCAGAGTTACCCAGCGTGCCGTGAAGGAAATGTAACGACCCTGTCCATGCTTGCTGGACCACGTGTCTAAAGTCACATGCACCTTGCTGCTGACTGCCTTTCCCAATGACTCGATAACATTGTCTTCCACGTGCTGGTATAGTGCTGGAATGGCCTTGTGTGAAAAGTATTGGCGGTTTGGAACCTGCCACTGTGGTACAGCACATTCAGCAAATTCACGGAAGGGAGCAGAGTCCACCAGCTGGAAAGGCAGCAGCTGCAATGCGAGTAATTTTGGTAAGCTGGCATTTAGACGCTGTGCTTGGGGATGGTTGGGACTATATTTTTTCTTACGCTGCAGCAGCTGCGGCAACGTAATCTGACTGCGTAAATCTTCAGCTGATGGGATGCTGTCACATTGTGAGGAAGGACCTGGTACATCCATTACTGTAGCATCATCCCTGTCAGTGGAGGTTGTAGACAATGACATGGCAGGACATACAGTGGGGGTAGAGACAGATGAGGAGGAGGACCTACGCAAAGTTTTTGCGCCAACAGGATGTGTGGCAGGAGTCATATGTCGCCTCAAGCACGTGGTACCCAAGTGTCCGGTGTCTTTCCCACGCTTAAGCCTCATCTAACATACATTACAAATAGCAACCGTGGGGTCTGCTGCACATTTTTTAAAGAACTCCCAGCAGACAGCAGAGTTCCTGCGTGTGTGCTTTGAGACAACAGTGCTCTGCACCGGAGCAGCTCTGACATCTGATGCCTTGGACTGGCTAGTGCTACGGTTGGTCATAGAGGATGTTGTGCCTCGTGTTTGCTGTGCCTCCTCCTCCTCCTCCTCCCCCTCCTCCTCACTTGATTCCTCTGTTCGATCTGGCACCCAGGTGGAGTCAGTGACCTCATCATCAATGTCATCTTCACCCCCTATCTCTTCATCACTGGAGCCAATTTGGCAGTATGCTGCAGCTGCTGGGGCAAAATGAGTGCCAGTTATTTGTGTGTCATCACTGGCACCCCCTTCCTCTAGGTTGATTATACTCCCTTCCTCAACCTCAGAGATTGAATCAGAGCACTGTACTTGCTGCGCATCCTCAAGCAGCATGTCACTGTCATTGTAGTCAAACAATTCAGCTGACTCCGTGTGTGATAGCGAGGCTACGGCAGGAGTAGCTGTGGCAGTGACGTGCGGTGAGGTCAGTGGCTGGTGAGGCAGATAAGAGTTAGAGGCTATATGGGGGAAGAGATTAGGGTTAGAGGCTATTAGGGGAACAGATTAGGGTTAGAGGCTATATGGGGGAAGAGATTAGGGTTAGAGGCTATATGGGGGAAGAGATTTGGGTTAGAGGCTATTAGGGGAAGAGATTTGGGTTAGAGGCTATTAGGGGAAGAGATTAGGGTTAGAGGCTATATGGGGGAAGAGATTAGGGTTAGAGGCTATATGGGGGAAGAGATTAGGGTTAGAGGCTATATGGGGGGAACAGATTAGGGTTAGAAGGTATTAGGGGCACAGATTAGGGTTAGAGGCTATATGGGGGAACAGATTAGGGTTAGAGGCTATATGGGGAACAGATTAGGGTTAGGCTATTAGGAGAACAGATTAGGGTTAGATGCTATATGGGGGAAAAGATTAGGGTTAGAGGCTATTAGGGGAACAGATTAGGGTTAGAGGCTATATGGGGGAAGAGATTAGGGTTAGAGGCTATATGGGGGAAGAGATTTGGGTTAGAGGCTATTAGGGGAAGAGATTTGGGTTAGAGGCTATTAGGGGAAGAGATTAGGGTTAGAGGCTATATGGGGGAAGAGATTAGGGTTAGAGGCTATATGGGGGAAGAGATTAGGGTTAGAGGCTATATGGGGGGAACAGATTAGGGTTAGAAGGTATTAGGGGCACAGATTAGGGTTAGAGGCTATATGGGGGAACAGATTAGGGTTAGAGGCTATTAGGGGAACAGATTAGGGTTAGAAGGTATTAGGGGCACAGATTAGGGTTAGAGGCTATATGGGGGAACAGATTAGGGTTAGAGGCTATATGGGGGAACAGATTAGGGTTAGGCTATTAGGAGAACAGATTAGGGTTAGATGCTATATGGGGGAACAGATTAGGGTTAGAGGCTATTAGGGGAACAGATTAGGGTTAGAAGGTATTAGGGGCACAGATTAGGGTTAGAGGCTATATGGGGGAACAGATTAGGGTTAGAGGCTATATGGGGGAACAGATTAGGGTAGAGGCTATTAGGGGCACAGATTAGGGTTAGAAGGTATTAGGGGCACAGATTAGGGTTAGAGGCTATATGGGGAACAGATTAGGGTTAGAAGGTATTAGGGGCACAGATTAGGGTTAGAGGCTATATGGGGGGAACAGATTAGGATTAGAGGCTATTAGGGGAACAGATTAGGGTTAGAAGGTATTAGGGGCACAGATTAGGGTTAGAGGCTATATGGGGGGAACAGATTAGGATTAGAGGCTATTAGGGGAACAGATTAGGGTTAGAAGGTATTAGGGGCACAGATTAGGGTTAGAGGCTATATGGGGAAGAGATTAGGGTTAGAGGCTATATGGGGGAACAGATTAGGGTTAGAGGCTATTAGGGGCACATGTTAGGGTTAGAGGCTATATGGGGGAACAGATTAGGGTTAGAGGCTATTAGGGGCACATGTTAGGGTTAGAGGCTATATGGGGGGACAGATTAGGGGTAGAAAGTAGAGAGTGAAAGTGACAGAGTGCTAGAGAAGAAATGATAAGAGGAGAAGGGGAAAGAGAACATTAATGAGGGGAAATAGAGAAAACAAAACGAGAGAAATAGATTAAAGGGATACTCTAAGCAACATGACCACCTAAGCTATTTTAGGTGGTCATGATGCCCGGAGTATGCCGCCCTCTGTCCCCCCTCCCTCCGCTCAGCCGATCAGCTGAAAATGCTGAAAACAGCTGAGAGAGGCGGAGAACTTTACTCCGCCCTCCCAGCTGTCAGTCAGCAGAGCGGGAATCATATTTCCCGCTTCTGCCGACTTTTGCCGAGTAGGAGACGTCATCGCGCTTTCAGCTTTCAGCACCATGACGTCTCCAACTCACCGCAGAAGCTGGCGGCTCCCTCTGAGGGTTAGTGTGCATCCTCTTGCGCGCAACACTAATCCTCAGAGGGAGCCGGGAGGAAGCCTGCCGATTGGCTGGCTTATGTGAGAGGCGCGCATGCGCGCTTCTCACGTAAACCAGAAGCCAAGACGCAGCAAGAAGAAGGACGGGAGCGGAAGAGGAGGGAGGTGAGTATAAAAAAAAAAAAACGCCGCTGGAAACCAGAGGATTTTAAGGTAAGTATTGCAGTTACAAGAAAAGAAAAAAAAAAGAAGGTTTTATTAAGGGAATAGGGATAGGTTAGGAAAAAAAAACGGGGGGTGATTTTTTTGTTGGAGTGTTCCTTTAATTATAAGGACAGATACCAAAACAGACAGATGAACATACTCAGAAAGACAGACACATAAACAGGGAGAAAGACAGATACAGGGACACAGAAGGACAGACAGATACAGGGACACACACAGAAGGACAGATACAGGGACACACACAGAAGAACAGATACAGGGACACACACAGAAGAACAGATACAGGGACACACAGAAGGACAGATACAGGGACACACAGAAGGACAGACAGATACAGGGACACACAGAAGGACAGATACAGGGACACAGAAGGACAGACAGATACAGGGACACACAGGACAGACAGATACAGGGACACACAGAAGGACAGACAGATACAGGGACACACAGAAGGACAGACAGATACAGGGACACACAGGACAGACAGATACAGGGACACACAGAAGGACAGACAGATACAGGGACACACAGAAGGACAGACAGATACAGGGACACACAGAAGGACAGATACAGGGACACACAGAAGGACAGACAGATACAGGGACACACAGAAGGACAGATACAGGGACACACAGAAGGACAGACAGATACAGGGACACACAGAAGGACAGACAGATACAGGGACACACACAGAAGGACAGACAGATACAGGGACACACACAGAAGGACAGACAGATACAGGGACACACAGAAGGACAGACAGATACAGGGACACACAGAAGGACAGACAGATACAGGGACACACAGAAGGACAGACAGATACAGGGACACACAGGACAGACAGATACAGGGACACACAGGACAGACCTCTCCCCTCCCTCCATACTCACCTGCCTCTTGCTTCCAGCTGCTCCTCTTCCTGTCTGTCCCCGGTATCAGCAGGGTCCTCTGGTCATGTGACAGGCAGGGCTTTCTGCACCCTTTGCTGCCACACAGCATAAATCCCTGTTAGTGCAGGCAGCCATGCTGCCTGTCACATGGATATGGAGGGTCCTGCTCCACACCAATCAGAATGCAGGGCTCCTCCCCACCAGATGACACCCCGACCAGGACAGCTTTCAGGCAGCCTGCAAGGTGCGAGCAAGCACTCGAGCAGGCTGCCTGGTTGTATCTGCGGCTGCTCAGACACCCGGCCATACAACCCCTCCCTCAGCTTGTCAGTGATGCTGACGCTCCGCCCCCCGCCCCCCCAGCTCTGACAGGCTGATAAAAAAAATATGTTTAAACCTTTTTTTTTCTCTATTATAAAACGGCCCCCCCATCGGCCCAAAAGTTAATCAGTCTGGCCCTGAAGTCATGCTGTCTGCCCGCCCCCCACGATTGACGAGGACAGTCACATGACTGTCCTGCGTCAATCAAACCATGGGGAGCACTGCCTCCCATGGTGGGCTTTTTTTTAAAAAAAAAAAATAGCTTGAGACAATGGAGCTTTCCCACTGGCTCAAGTTTCATTTGCTGTCATTGCCTGGAGGCAATGACGAGCTTGCCTGCCACCAGCTTGAGCTCCGCAATTATGTAGCGTTGAGCTGCGTAAATTGCGTAGCCTAGGCTGGCTCAGCGCTGCCCCTGCTGTCTGTGTAGGGTATTACACACACACAGCAGCCAGGAAACTGTGAAAGCGCAGGAGAAAAAAAAGCAGAGAAGAAGCAAGCACAGCGAGGGAGCGAGGAGAGGTGAGTATGAGAACTTTTTTCAATAAATAACATTTATTTACCGTGTAGCGCTCACTCCCGGAGGAGCCGCTGAAAATGAACCACGGGTCAGTCTCCCCGCACTAGGGAATAAATATACTCCAACACAGTTGTGGGTTTTTATCATTTAAATAGTTTACTAAAATGTTTGGCAGATATTAAGATACGGTATTCACAGATATTATTACAGTACTGTCGTATTGCGATAAAACGCGTAGCGGAAAAGAAACGAAACACGAGGCTTCGTATTTCGGAAAATAAAATATTCGTAACCGAACATAAAAGAAAATGCAATTGCACGAATATTCGGAAAAGGGACACGTAGCGGAACCCCAGAATATACAATCACTTCGTATCACGGTAAACTCGCAGCGGAAAAGAGAAAAATATATTCGGAATGTATCTTTACCCCTGTTCCGATTCGTAACAAAAATGAGTCCTGCACAGGTTAAGTCCCAGAAGGTAAAAGGTGTGTATGTGTGTATATGGTACCCGGGTACTGTTCAACTGGCCAGTGAATTTACTTAAAGAATGTCTTCGACTAGTCAAGTTGGGGCCCTGTGGACTTTAAAGAGAAAACAGCAGCGTATTCTTTGTATTACAAACAGCCTTGGAGGCCTCTCACCCATCCACCGGTTGCTTTAGGCTCCGCTGACCCAGGACGTCTCTCCGCTCGATCTTGACTGGGGATACTAGCGGCCGGATCCGTTGTCTGACTTCCCGTAGCTTGTCCACGACTTTGGCCCAGCTCACCGCCTGCTCCCAGTACCCGATCAACTTGCGGTGACTCCTTACTCGAGGTCTTCGGTTGGTTCAATCTGCAGCAACTCTGGAACCTTGGAGGGCTCCTTCTCCTTAGGCGGAATCACCCGGTAAAAGACTTGACAGGCTCTCTTGCTCTCAGGCCCAGGCCTTCTTACAATCTATCGCACTGCGTCTGCTCTCTCTCGTTCCCTGGCGCGCTCTGGCGCGTTCTCCACGAGGCGGAGGATGTAAGGGTCCAATCCCCACCCACTTCCTGTCTCCTCGCAAAGCATGCCGGGAATTGTAGTCCCAATGTCCAGTGTCTCTGATCGCGATAGTCTCCATCTTGTGGCCAAAAATAGGTACTGCCACAGCAAGATTTTAACACAGCGCTACAACAGTTTAAATATACACACACATACAACACACATCACATGTCATTACACACAATGAGCTCATTAATTTACTGGAATGGCAGGGCAGGCTCTGCCACCCCTGACTGCACGTCCCTGAGCTGTGGACATGGAGGCTGCATTAGATGCTTTGGCAGCTGAGGTGGACTGTAAAGCACTACAAGCCTGGCTGGCAGAGGACTCGGAGGATGAGGATGGCCTGGTTAGCCAATCCACCAAATCCTCTGTATGTTGCTGCTGCTTAAGAAGACGACCAGCACCAGTTAGAAAGGACAAGCGTGCCCCTGCAGAGGATGCACCACGTCCACCACGACCAGAGGCACAGCCTCCCGACACAGGGGCTGCTTGCCCTCTTATCTGTGTCTGGGAGCGTCTGCCTGTCCTTTTTGTTCTTTCAGACATGGTGAGTGATATATAGATTAAATATATACAGAACTCTGATTCAACTCTGGTATGAAGATTAAAGATTTACAGAACTCTGGTATAATTCAGTGAGACACCCTGATAGCTGGCAGCCAGTGACAAGACATAGATTAAAATTCCCTCCTATAAATCAGTGTGACCCCCTGATGGGTGGCAGTGAGAAGCCACAGATTACAATTTGCATAAATCTGCTAGAAGTATGTGGGACCCCCTGATGGGTGGCAGTGAGAAGCCACAGATTACAAATCTCAGAAACATCCTATAAATCAGTGAGACCCCCTGATGGGTGGCAGTGAGATGCCACAGATTACAAGTCTCAGAAACCTCCTATAAATCAGTGTGACCCCCTGATAGCTGGCAGTGAGGAGACACAAATTACAATTCGCATAAATCTGATAGAAGTATGTGGGACCCCCTGATGGGTGGCAGTGAGAAGTCACAGATTACAATTCGCATAAATCTGCTAGAAATACATGGGACCCCCTGATGGGTGGCAGTGAGAAGCCACAGATTACAATTCGCATAAATCTGCTAGAAATACATGGGACCCCCTGATGGGTGGCAGTGAGAAGCCACAGATTACAAGTCTCAGAAACCTCCTATAAATCAGTGTGACCCCCTGATGGGTGGCAGTGAGAAGCCACAGATTACAATTCGCATAAATCTGCTAGAAGTATGTGGGACCCCCTGATGGGTGGCAGTGAGAAGTCACAGATTACAAGTCTCAGAAACCTCCTATAAATCAGTGAGACCCCCTGATGGGTGGCAGCCAGTGAGAACACACGGATTATAACAATTCCCAAATATTTTGAAGAAATTTGTGACCCCCAAAATACTTGCTGGCAGTGACAAAACACAGATCACCTCAATTCCCAAATGTTTTGTAGAAATGAGTGACCCCCCAAAATACTGCGTGGTACTGGCACAGTGACAAGACACAGATCACCTCAATTCCCAGATATTTGGTAGAAATGAGACCCCCCAGACCCCCCAAGTGCATTGTGGTCTATTGTGGTGCATTGTGGTCGAACATGCGGCGAACACCCGGAAATGTTCGGAGTTCGCGAACAGAACGAACAGGCTAAGTTCGGTCCGAACTCCGAACCGTCCGAACCGAACAGCTCATCCCTAGTGTTCAATTCATCCCGTGTATAAGGAGTAGGGATGAGCTGTTCGGTTCGACCACAATGCACTACAATGGACACCAATGCACTGTCCCACTGGCCTGAAGCTCGTAATTGGCTACAGCCCAGCACCTGACCACAGGTCTGGTGCAAGACAGGTTCAACACTATGCCAATCACGGCTCAGAGTCCTGATTGGGCAAATTTTGCCCACTCATGGGCTCACAGACCTAAGTCCCGCAGCACACTATATAAGGATTCCACGCAGCGCTTCTGCACGCATTTGAGAGGAGTTTTAATAGGAGATTGTTGTTGTGTGTTCTTACTGCCGTCTGCCACGCTACTGGGGGGGTCTGGGGGGTCTCATTTCTACCAAATATCTGGGAATTGAGGTGATCTGTGTCTTGTCACACAGCCAGTACCACGCAGTATTTTGGGGTCACTAATTTCTACAAAATATTTGGGAATTGAGGTGATCTGTGCCTTGTCAAACAGCCAGTACCACGCAGTATTTTGGGGTCACTAATTTCTACAAAACATTTGGGAATTGAGGTGATCTGTGTCTTGTCACTGCAAGCAAGTATTTTGGGGGTCACAAATTTCTACAAAACATTTGGGAATTGAGGTGATCTGTGTCTTGTCACTGACAGCAAGTATTTTGGGGGTCACAAATTTCTACAAAATATTTGGGAATTGTTATAATCCGTGTGTTCTCACTGGTTGACACCCATCAGGGGGTCCCACATACTTCTAGCAGATTTATGCGAATTGTAATCTGTGGCATCTCACTGCCACCCTTCAGGGGGTCTCACTGATTTATAGGAGGTTTCTGAGATTTGTAATCTGTGGCTTCTCACTGCCACCCATCAGGGGGTCTCACTGATTTATAGGAGCTTTCTGAGACTTGTTATCTGTGGCTTCTCACTGCCACCCATCAGGGGGTCACACTGATTTATAGGAGGGAATTGTAATCTGTGTCTTGTCACTGGCTGCCAGCTATTAGGGTGTCTCACTGAGTTATACCAAAGTTCTGTAAATCTTTAATCTTTATACCAGAGTTGAATCAGAGTTCTGTATATATTTAATCTATATATCACTCACCATGTCTGAAAGAACAAAAAGGACAGGCAGAAGCTCCCAGACACAGATAAGAGGGCAAGCAGCCCCTGTGTGGGGAGGCTGTGCCTCTGGTCGTGGTGGACGTGGTGCATCCTCTGCAGGGGCACGCTTGTCCTTTCTAACTGGTGCTGGCCGTCTTCTTAAGCAGCAGCAACATACAGAGGATTTGGTGGATTGGCTAACCAGGCCATCCTCATCCTCCGAGTCCTCTGCCAGCCAGGCTTGTAGTGCTTTACAGTCCACCTCAGCTGCCAAAGCATCTAATGCAGCTTCCATGTCCACAGCTACTCCTGCCGTAGCCTCGCTATCACACACGGAGGAGTCAGCTGAATTGTTTGACTACAATGACAGTGACATACTGCTTGAGGATGCGCAGCAAGTATAGTGCTCTGATTCAATCTCTGAGGTTGAGGAAGGGAGTATAATAAACCTAGAGGAAGGGGGTGCCAGTGATGACACACAAATTACTGGCACTCATGTTGCCCCAGCAGCTGCAGCATACTGCCAAGTTGGCTCCAGTGATGAGGAGATAGGGGGTGAAGATGACATTGATGATGAGGTCACCTGGGTGCCAGATCGAACAGAGGAATTAAGTGAGGAGGAGGAGGAGGAGAGGAGGAGGAGGCACAGCAAACACGAGGCACAACATCCTCTATGACCATCCGTAGCACTAGCCAGTCCAAGGCATCAGATGTCAGAGCTGCTCCGGTGCAGAGCGCTGTTGTCTCAAAGCACACACGCAGGAACTCTGCTGTCTGCTGGGAGTTCTTTAAGAAATGTGCAGCAGACCCCATGGTTGCTATTTGTAATGTATGTCAGATGAGGCTTAAGTGTGGGAAAGACACCGGACACTTGGGTACCACGTGCTTGAGGCGACATATGAACTCCTGCCACACATCCCGTTGGCGCAAAACTTTGCTTAGGTCCTCCTCCTCATCTGTCTCTACCCCCACTGTATGTCCTGCCATGTCATTGCCTACAACCTCGACTGACAGGGATGATGCTACAGTAATGGATGTACCAGGTCCTTCCTCACAATGTGACAGCATCCCATCAGCTGAAGATTTACGCAGTCAGATTACGTTGCCGCAGCTGCTGCAGCGTAAGAAAAAATATAATCCCAACCACCCCCAAGCACAGCGTCTAAATGCCAGTTTAGCAAAATTACTCGCATTGCAGCTGCTGCCTTTCCAGCTGGTGGACTCTGCTCCCTTCCGTGAATTTGCTGAATGTGCTGTACCACAGTGGCAGGTTCCAAAACGCCATTACTTTTCACGCAAGGCCATTCCAGCACTATACCAGCACGTGGAAGACAATGTTATCGAGTCATTGGGAAAGGCAGTCAGCAGCAAGGTGCATGTGACTTTAGACACGTGGTCCAGCAAGCATGGACAGGGTCGTTACATTTCCTTCACGGCACACTGGATAACTCTGATTGCAGCTGGGAGGGATCCAAGACGGGGCTCTGTGCTGGAGCTTGTTCATCCACCATGCCTCCAGAAAGCTGCTTGTATGAGGTCTGTCTGCTCCACCTCCACTTCTCTCTCTTCCTCCTCCTCCTCCTCCATCTGTGTCTCTGGTGAAGTGGCAGTTAAACCGACACCTGACAGGGTCTACCCAATGACTCAAGCAAAAAGAAGGCATACTGTGCTTGAGCTGGTTTGTTTAGGGGACAGGAGCCACACCGGGCCAGAAATTCTGTCAGCTCTGCAGGGCCAGGTGCAGAGATGGTTAACACCATGCCAGCTTCATGTACCATGCCTAGCACATGTCCTAAATCTAATGGTACAGCGTTTCCTAACCAAGTACCCAGGGCTGGCAGAGCTTCTCAGCCAGGTCAGAAAAGTCTGCAGCCACTTCAGACAGTCATTCCCAGCAAGCGTTCGCCTGGCAGAAATTCAAAGAGAATTCCACCGTCCCACAAACCGTCTGATCTGTGACATGCCCACCAGGTGGAACTCGACATTAGCAATGCTGCAGCATCTGCACAAGCAGCAGAGGGCCATCAACGAGTACCTGTGTGAGTATGGCACAAGGACAGGTTCATGTCAACTTGGTTCCCCCCCCGCAGTGGCTGATGATCAAGGATGCATGCACTGTACTGTCACCATTTGAGGAGGCAACGAGGATGGTGAGCAGGGACAGTGCATGCATCAGTGACACAATTCCTTTAGTGTTCCTGCTGGAGCACACTCTGCAGGGAATTATAGATGTGGCTCTAGTGGCAGAGCAGCGGGAGGAAGAGGAGGCCTTCCCTAGCTCTGAAGGCCCCAGTCTTTCCGCAGACAGCATTCCAGCGGGTCCTACTCAGATCAGACAGGAGGATGAGGACGAATATTTAAGTAGTGGGGGCATTGAAGGTGGGGATTCCTCAAGGGAGGGTTTTGTGTGCCCACAAACACATGGGCTTGTGCGTGGCTGGGAGGAGGAAGTGCACGATGGGGTCATCCTCATTGACCAGGAAGACTCGGAAGCTAATGCCACCTCCAACCTACGCTGCATGGGCTCCCTTATAATGCAAAGCCTGCTAAAGGACCCCAGGATTCGTGCTATCAAGGAGAGGGATCATTACTGGTTGGCAACCCTTCTTGATCCACGATACAAGGGTAAAGTTGCAGAGCTCATCCTGCCTGCACAGAGGGAGCACAGGATGAAAAAACTTGAGGACGCTCTAAAGCGACACTTGTGTAACACCTTTCCAGGCACTGGTAGGTTACCAAGTGATGACACACGTGCTTCTGAGGCTGCGGATGATCAAAGGAATAGTGGTGAAGACCAGGGCCGCTTGACTGATGCATTTTTAAATTTTTTTAGTCCACGACGCCCAGGGACGTCAAATGTAGGCACCCATAGCCAGCGTCTTCACCATATGGTGCAGGACTACCTAGGGGCAAGGGCAGACCTGGATACCTTTCCAGCAGATGATCCACTGGCTTACTGGGTGTTGAGATTGGATCACTGGCCAGAACTTAGCCAATATGCTATGCAGCTACTAGGTTGCCCTTCATCTAGCGTGCTTTCTGAAAGGACGTTCAGTGCCGCTGGAGGTTTTGTCAGACAAAAGAGTGCGTCTTCCACCGACTCTGTAGACCGGCTGACATTAATAAAAAATGAATCAGTCCTGGATCAGCAGCTATCAATCCCCTGATGCTGAAGTAACGGAATAGATCGGGGATGTCTTCTGTGTTCACAAAACCTCCAGCACTGAACTCTTCCACAATACCACAAAGGGGTTATGGTGTGAAGGCACTTGCTGCCATGAAAGGCGCAATATTTGGCTGCACTGACGGCTGTGCCACATTTATATCATTTAAATTTTTTGAACCGTAGGGTCCAACCCTGCACTCTTCCACAATACTACAGAGGGGTTACTGTATGATAGTACTTGCTGGCCTGGCAGTCTGGCACCAAAAGCACAATATCTGGGTGCACTGACGCCCATTACCAGATTCATATCTTTTTAATATAGGACCACAAGGTCCACCCCTGCATTCTTCCACAATACTACAGAGGGGTTACTGTATGAATGCACTTGCTGGCCTTGCACCAAAAGCACAATATCTGGGTGCACTGCCACTGACGCCTGTATCAGATTCATATCCTCAGAGGGGTTACGGTGTGACGGCACTGTTGCCGACGCTAAAGGCCCAATTTTAAAGCACCTATTGTTACTTTCATCCAAAGCCTGCATAAGTTTCACAATAATTTAGCCAAAAAAATCACTAAACTTTTTCTACGTGTCCGAAAATGTCTCCTCTTTTCATACAGACTGCCGCCCCAAGCAGTTGTTTGTGGATAGATTAAAGGAAAAGCATTTATCGTCATTTGAAACGTCATTTTTTTGTTTTTAAGTGTTTCTATACATCCTAGAAATCAGCCACTTCACGGGCAGGTTATGGGGACCTCCTAGGCACGATATTTGAAGGAATTTTTCGTTTTTATTTTTAACTCTTATTTCATGGAAAACTCACGGTTTCTTTAAAAACGTTTTTTTTAAAAACTTTTTGTCCTTGTTTCCTGTCCCCCAGGGCACTACCCGGACCCCCATACACCTTTTATGGCAAATATCTAGCATATATGCCCTCTTGGAGGGCACTCTAAAAATCAAATTTTCAGCCCCATTGACTTGTATTGAGTTCGAGTTCGGATTCGAACATTTGGAAAGTTCGGGTTCGAATACATAGAAACATAGAAAAATGTCGGCGGATAAGAACCTTTCGGCCCATTTAGTCGCCCAATTACATGGATACTTTACCTGGATTTATCTTTTGTTTAGCATAGCCTTATGCCTTATACGAACCGAACTCGGGGGTGTTCGGCTCATCCCTAATAAGGAGCTGCACCCTGTACAGAGCTGCTAGGGCCGGACACAGAATGCTCCTGATTGGCTGAGACAAAGTGGGAGGGATTAACCCCACTCATGCCAAACCCAATGTGTGAGAAATTAACCCCTTTCATGCAAGGCCCAATGTGTGAGAAATTAACCCCACTCATGCTAGACACATTGTGTGAGGAATTAACTCCTCTCATGCCAGACACAATGTGTGAGGAATTAACCCCTCTCTTGTCAGAGACAATGTGTGAGGAATTATCCACGTTCACGCCAGACCCAATGTGTGAGGAATTAACCCTTCTCGTGCCAGACACATGGGCCCCTATTACATTCTTCGTGTAATTTCGTTCCCGCAGCGCAAATTTTTTTGCGCGCATCGTCCAGTGTTATCGCGTGAAAATTAACGTGGTATTCGGATCCGAACGCATTTTCTCATCCGTCAAAAAATAACGTTCGTAAAAACGACGCGCAAAACCAAGTGTAATACGCGCGCAGTAATGTAGCGCACGTAAATCAGTGTGCGGACTGTTTTTATCGCGGGATTCAGCCAATCAGAATTAAGAACCTTAATTGTCTCCTGTTCAGTTTTTGCGCCTGTCAAAGTCAATCTGCGCATATATGCTGCAGCATTAATAAAAACACGCACAACTTCTCTATTTTATTGTTTTGGGTATGTGTAGAATGTGTAACTATACTGTGCTGTATTGTTTTTTTCGTGCTGGTGTATTTGGTTTCGGCCAGAACGTTCCAATATGCCGTTACCACCGGCTTTTCAAAGACGTTAAAATTATGCGCACAAACGTCGTTCATAAAAAGATGCGCATCGATTGTAATACCAGCCGCGTACCAGCGCACAAACGCATTTGCGCTCACAATGTTAAGTATAGGACGCGCACGGTTCATCTCGCTCGCGCAGGTCCATCAGCGCTAAACCTTACCGCGCATCGTTTGTGCGAACGTTGAAAAACGACGTTCAGCTCAAAGGGTTTTGGCCCTCGCGTTAATGCGTTTTTGCGCACGTGCACTTTTTTGCGCGAAGAATGTAATAGGGCCCATTGTGTGAGGAATTAACCCCGCTCATGCCAGACACATTGTGTGAAGAATTAACCCCGCTCATGCCAGACACAATGTGTGAGGAATTAACCCCTCTCATGCTAGTCACATTTTGTGAGGAATTAACCCCTCTCATGCCAGAGACAATGTGTGAGGGATTAACCCCTCTCATGCCAGGCACAATGTGTGAGGGATTTACCCCACTCATGCAAGACACAATGTGTGAGGAATTAATTCCTCACACATTGTGTTTGGCATGAGAGGGGTTAACACCGGGGATGCCAGACACATACAGGGTTATTCAAAGAGGATCGAAAAGTCACCGCACGTTCGGTGACTTTTCTCTCTCTTCAATTCGGTGCGACTTGGCGATCCCAGTTCGGCGACTCTGTGGTGTATTCAGAAAGCACCACAGGGCCGCCGTAATGCAGGGAAAAGCCGCAGCAAACCCGATGAAAACTCACCACAAAGTCCGGCAAATGCACAACGAAACCCACAACAACATCTGGATTAACTGCGCCGAACACGCCGGAGAAACCCGAGCAGGAGCCGATCACAGCGCAGAGCAGCCGCTGGAAAAACCCGACACCGCAGACGAATGGAGTGAAAAAAGAAAGCGTTTCCTTGAATGTTTGACAAGTGAAACGCTGTTTGCAAAGAAACTACTGAGCGAAAATGTCTGAAATTTACATATAAAATCCAATGAATGATAATAAAAAAGGCTGTTACAGAAACAAGAAAAAACGTTCAAAAAAATAAATAAATAAAATCAGCAAAATATTTTGCCCAAAAAATGCTTAAAATATCCCAAAAAATCTAAAACTACAGAGACTTTTTACTGCAGAATATTATATTAAACAGTTTATTAGATATTGAATTAAAACTCGGTCCTCATTTTCCTACAGAGCACCACAATTATGGAATAACCTCCCAGACGCCATCAAATCTTTCCCCAGTCTTAAGTCACTTAAGAGCTCCCTATTAACATACCTCAATACAGAATGCACCTTTAAACATGTAACCGTGACTATATACAGAATGCACCTTTAAACATGTAACCGTGACTATATACAGAATGCACCTGTAAACATGTAACACAGTGACTATATACAGAATGCACCTGTAAACATGTAACACAGTGACTATATACAGAATGCACCTGTAAACATGTAACATAGTGACTATATACAGAATGCACCTGTAATCATGTAACACAGTGACTATATACAGAATGCACCTGTAAACATGTAACACAGTGACTATATACAGAATGCACCTGTAAACATGTAACATAGTGACTATATACAGAATGCACCTGTAATCATGTAACACAGTGACTATATACAGAATGCGCCTGTAAACATGTAACACAGTGACTATATACAGAATGCGCCTGTAAACATGTAACATAGTGACTATATACAGAATGCACCTGTAAACATGTAACATAGTGACTATATACAGAATGCACCTGTAAACATGTAACACAGTGACTATATACAGAATGCACATGTAACACAGTGACTATATACAGAATGCGCCTGTAAACATGTAACATAGTGACTATATACAGAATGCGCCTGTAAACATGTAACACAGTGACTATATACAGAATGCGCCTGTAAACATGTAACACAGTGACTATATACAGAATGCGCCTGTAAACATGTAACACAGTGACTATATACAGAATGCGCCTGTAAACATGTAACACAGTGACTATACACAGAATGCACCTTTAAACCTGTAACACAGTGACTATATACAGAATGCGCCTGTAAACATGTAACACAGTGACTATATACAGAATGCACCTGTAAACATTTAACACAGTGACTATATACAGAATGCGCCTGTAAACATGTAAAACAGTGACTATATACAGAATGCACCTGTAAACATGTAACATAGTGACTATATACAGAATGCCCCTGTAAACATGTAACCGTGACTATATACAGAATGCACCTGTAAACATGTAACACAGTGACTATATACAGAATGCACCTGTAAACATGTAACACAGTGACTATATACAGAATGCACCTGTAATCATGTAACACAGTGACTATATACAGAATGCGCCTGTAAACATGTAACACAGTGACTATATACAGAATGCGCCTGTAAACATGTAACATAGTGACTATATACAGAATGCACCTGTAAACATGTAACATAGTGACTATATACAGAATGCACCTGTAAACATGTAACACAGTGACTATATACAGAATGCACATGTAACACAGTGACTATATACAGAATGCGCCTGTAAACATGTAACATAGTGACTATATACAGAATGCGCCTGTAAACATGTAACACAGTGACTATATACAGAATGCACCTGTAAACATTTAACACAGTGACTATATACAGAATGCACCTGTAAACATGTAACACAGTGACTATATACAGAATGCGCCTGTAAACATGTAACACAGTGCCTATATACAGAATGCACCTGTAAACATGTAACACAGTGACTATATACAGAATGCACCTGTAAACATGTAACACAGTGACTATATACAGAATGCACCTGTAAACATGTAACACAGTGACTATATACAGAATGCGCCTGTAAACATGTAACACAGTGACTATATACAGGATGCACCTGTAAACATGTAACACAGTGACTATATACAGAATGCACCTGTAAACATGTAACACAGTGACTATATACAGAATGCACCTGTAAACATGTAACACAGTGACTATATACAGAATGCACCTGTAAACATGTAACACAGTGACTATATACAGAATGCACCTGTAAACATGTAACACAGTGACTATATACAAAATGCGCCTGTAAACATGTAACACAGTGACCATATACAGCATGCGCCTGTAAACATGTAACACAGTGACTATATACAGGATGCACCTGTAAACATGTAACACAGTGACTATATACAGAATGCAACTGTAAACATGTAACACAGTGACTATATACAGAATGCACCTGTAAACATGTAACACTGTGACTATATACAGAATGCACCTGTAAACATATAACACAGTGACTATATACAGAATGCACCTGTAAACATGTAACACAGTGACTATATACAGAATGCACCTGTAAACATGTAACACAGTGACTATATACAGAATGCACCTGTAAACATGTAACACAGTGACTATATACAGAATGCACCTGTAAACATGTAACACAGTGACTATATACAGAATGCGCCTGTAAACATGTAACACAGTGACTAGATACAGAATGCGCCTGTAAACATGTAACACAGTGACTAGCTACAGAATGCGCCTGTAAACATGTAACACAGTGACTATATACAGAATGCACCTGTAAACATGTAACACAGTGACTATATACAGAATGCACCTGTAAACATGTAACATAGTGACTATATACAGAATGCACCTGTAAACATGTAACATAGTGACTATATACAGAATGCACCTGTAAACATGTAACACAGTGACTATATACAGAATGCACCTGTAAACATGTAACATAGTGACTATATACAGAATGCACCTGTAAACATGTAACACAGTGACTATATACAGAATGCGCCTGTAAACATGTAACACAGTGACTATATACAGAATGCACCTGTAAACATGTAACACAGTGACTATATACAGAATGCACCTGTAAACATGTAACACAGTGACTATATACAGAATGCACCTGTAAACATGTAACACAGTGACTATATACAGAATGCACCTGTAAACATGTAACACAGTGACTATATACAGAATGCACCTGTAAACATGTAACATAGTAACTATTTACTACATATTTATTTTCTGTTAATCTGTATATTTGTTTTGTGTTAATATCTTGCATTTTACTGTTTTGTATTTCTGTAACTGTAACACTTCAATGTTCTTGAACCCAGGACATACTTGAAAACGAGAGAAATCTCAATGTATCCTTCCTGGGAAAATCCTTTATTAATAAATAAATAAAACGGGAATATTTTTAACATTGAAGCCTATGGGATTCTCCTGTATAAACCTGTCGAATGAAACCACTGAACAGCAGGGCATTTCGGCAACTTTTCACTCCTGGTTTGTGTTCTCCGAATAGGCACCGTATGTGCAGGCAATTCACCAACATTTGGCTCTGAATAGCCGAATGGCCAGGAAAGGTAACCGTACCCTGAATTTCACTGTTCCATCACCTTTCATCAGCAATTCGGATCTCTTTGAATAACCCTGATAGTGTGAAGAATTAACCCCTCTCATGCCAGACCCAATGTGTGAGGAATTAACACCACTCATGCTAGACACATTTTGTGAGGAAATAACCCCTCTCATGCCAGAGACAATGTGTGAGGAATTAACCCCTCTCAAAGAGAAACCTGTAACAAGAGACATGAAATTCATTAATAAAAACGTACTAAAACAAAGTGACTGGTTGACTCAGGACAAGGTTTTGCAGCAATTAAACAATGTGAATGTGAATAAAGCCCCAGGGCCAGATGGAATTCACCCACGAGTACTGAGGGAGCTATGTGTTGAAATATGTAAACTTCTGTTCTTAATCTTTCAAGATTCTTTTCTTTCAGGAATAGTACCAGAGGATTGGAGAAAAGCTGACGTGATCCCTATATTTAAGAAAGGTTTAAAATTTGTGCCTGGGAATTATAGACCTGTGAGCTTAACATCTGTGGCTGGGAAGGTATTTGAGGGGTTAATAAGGGATAATATTCAGGAATTTATTGGGAGGTATAATGTAATTGGCAAAAATCAGCATGGTTTCATGAAACACAGATCATGTCAGACTAACCTAATTACGTTCTATGAGGAAGTAAGTAGAAGTATAGATCAGGGGGTCACAGTATGATAGTGTCAGTATAGATCAGGGGGTCACAGTGTGATAGTGTCAGTATAGATCAGGGGGTCACAGTGTGATAGCGTCAGTATAGATCAGGGGGTCACAGTGTGATAGTGTCAGTATAGATCAGGGGGTCACAGTGTGATAGTGTCAGTATAGATCAGGGGGTCACAGTGTGATAGTGTCAGTATAGATCAGGGGGTCACAGTGTGATAGTGTCAGTATAGATCAGGGGGTCACAGTGTGATAGTGTCAGTATAGATCAGGGGGTCACAGTGTGATAGTGTCAGTATAGATCAGGAGGTCACAGTGTGATAGTGTCAGTATAGATCAGGGGGTCACAGTGTGATAGTGTCAGTATAGATCAAGGGGTCGCAGTGTGATAGTGTCCGTATAGATCAGGAGGTCACAGTGTGATAGTGTCAGTATAGATCAGGGGGTCACAGTGTGATAGTGTCAGTATAGATCAGGAGGTCACAGTGTGATAGTGTCAGTATAGATCAGGAGGTCACAGTGTGATAGTGTCAGTATAGATCAGGGGGTCACAGTGTGATAGTGTCAGTATAGATCAGGGGGTCAGTGTGATAGTGTCAGTATAGATCAGGGGGTCACAGTGTGATAGTGTCAGTATAGATCAGGGGTCACAGTGTGATAGTGTCAGTATAGATCAGGGGTCACAGTGTGATAGTGTCAGTATAGATCAGGGGGTCACAGTGTGATAGTGTCAGTATAGATCAGGAGGTCACAGTGTGATAGTGTCAGTATAGATCAGGGGGTCACAGTGTGATAGTGTCAGTATAGATCAGGGGTCACAGTGTGATAGTGTCAGTATAGATCAGGGGTCACAGTGTGATAGTGTCAGTATAGATCAGGGGTCACAGTGTGATAGTGTCAGTATAGATCAGGGGGTCACAGTGTGATAGTGTCAGTATAGATCAGGGGTCACAGTGTGATAGTGTCAGTATAGATCAGGGGGTCACAGTGTGATAGTGTCAGTATAGATCAGGAGGTCACAGTGTGATAGTGTCAGTATAGATCAGGAGGTCACAGTGTGATAGTGTCAGTATAGATCAGGGGGCACAGTGTGATAGTGTCAGTATAGATCAGGGGGTCACAGTGTGATAGTGTCAGTATAGATCAGGGGGTCACAGTGTGATAGTGTCAGTATAGATCAGGGGGTCACAGTGTGATAGTGTCAGTATAGATCAGGGGGTCAGTGTGATAGTGTCAGTATAGATCAGGGGGTCACAGTGTGATAGTGTCAGTATAGATCAGGGGGTCACAGTGTGATAGTGTCAGTATAGATCAGGGGGTCACAGTGTGATAGTGTCAGTATAGATCAGGGGGTCACAGTGTGATAGTGTCAGTATAGATCAGGGGTCACAGTGTGATAGTGTCAGTATAGATCAGGGGGTCACAGTGTGATAGTGTCAGTATAGATCAGGGGGTCACAGTGTGATAGTGTCAGTATAGATCAGGGGGTCACAGTGTGATAGTGTCAGTATAGATCAGGGGGTCAGAGTGTGATAGTGTCAGTATAGATCAGGAGGTCACAGTGTGATAGTGTCAGTATAGATCAGGGGTCACAGTGTGATAGTGTCAGTATAGATCAGGGGGTCACAGTGTGATAGTGTCAGTATAGATCAGGAGGTCACAGTGTGATAGTGTCAGTATAGATCAGGGGGTCACAGTGTGATAGTGTCAGTATAGATCAGGAGGTCACAGTGTGATAGTGTCAGTATAGATCAGGGGGTCACAGTGTGATAGTGTCAGTATAGATCAGGGGGTCGCAGCGGGTGTGATTTACTTGGATTTTGCCAAAGCTTTCGACACAGTTTCCACACAAAAGGTTACTATTTAAGTTAAGAAAAATTGGTCTAGATGAAAATACTTGTTCTTGGATAGAAAACTGGCTAAAAGATAGGGTACAGAGAGTGGTCATAAATGATACATTTTCAAGATAGACACCAGTGGTAAGCGGTGTCCCTCAGGGGTCTGTTATAGGACCAATACTATTCAATTTATTTATAAATGACCTTGAAATAGGCATTGAAAGTCATGTATCAGTGTTTGCAGATGACACAAAACTAGGAAAAGTGATACAATGTGAGCAGGATGTTACTTCGCTGCAGAGGGATTTAGATAGATTGGGGGACTGGGCACTTAAATGGCAGATGAGATTTAATCTAGATAAATGTAAAGTTATGCACTTTGGAGTGAAGAACACACAAGTAATTTATACCCTAATATCCTTTCTTAAGACAGGTGCCCAAAATCACACGGCATATTCAAGGTACGTCTGACCATTGATTTATAACCTATTGATTAACAGGACTATACACAGGACACGAGGAAACCTATTCATTAACAGGACTATACACAGGACACGAGGAAACCTATTCATTAACAGGACTATACACAGGACACGGGGAAACCTATTCATTAACAGGACTATACACAGGACACGAGGAAACCTATTCATTAACAGGACTATACACAGGACACGAGGAAACCTATTCATTAACAGGACTATACACAGGACACGGGGAAACCTATTCATTAACAGGACTATACACAGGACACGAGGAAACCTATTCATTAACAGGACTATACACAGGACACGGGGAAACCTATTCATTAACAGGACTATACACAGGCAGGGGAAACCTATTCATTAACAGGACTATACACAGGACACGGGGAAACCTATTCATTAACAGGACTATACACAGGACACGGGAAACCTATTCATTAACAGGACTATACACAGGACACGGGGAAACCTATTCATTAACAGGACTATACACAGGACACGGGGAAACCTATTCATTAACAGGACTATACACAGGACACGAGGAAACCTATTCATTAACAGGACTATACACAGGACACGGGAAACCTATTCATTAACAGGACTATACACAGGACACGGGGAAACCTATTCATTAACAGGACTATACACAGGACACGAGGAAACCTATTCATTAACAGGACTATACACAGGACACGAGGAAACCTATTCATTAACAGGACTATACACAGGACACGAGGAAACCTATTCATTAACAGGACTATACACAGGACACGAGGAAACCTATTCATTAACAGGACTATACACAGGACACGGGGAAACCTATTCATTAACAGGACTATACACAGGACACGGGAAACCTATTCATTAACAGGACTATACACAGGACACGGGGAAACCTATTCATTAACAGGACTATACACAGGACACGAGGAAACCTATTCATTAACAGGACTATACACAGGACACGGGGAAACCTATTCATTAACAGGACTATACACAGGACACGGGAAACCTATTCATTAACAGGACTATACACAGGACACGGGAAACCTATTCATTAACAGGACTATACACAGGACACGAGGAAACCTATTCATTAACAGGACTATACACAGGACACGGGAAACCTATTCATTAACAGGACTATACACAGGACACGAGGAAACCTATTCATTAACAGGACTATACACAGGACACGAGGAAACCTATTCATTAACAGGACTATACACAGGACACGAGGAAACCTATTCATTAACAGGACTATACACAGGACACGGGGAAACCTATTCATTAACAGGACTATACACAGGACACGAGGAAACCTATTCATTAACAGGACTATACACAGGACACGGGGAAACCTATTCATTAACAGGACTATACACAGGACACGGGAAACCTATTCATTAACAGGACTATACACAGGACACGAGGAAACCTATTCATTAACAGGACTATACACAGGACACGGGAGAAACCTATTAACAGGACTATACACAGGACACGGGAAACCTATTCATTAACAGGACTATACACAGGACACGGGAAACCTATTCATTAACAGGACTATACACAGGACACAGGGAAACCTATTCATTAACAGGACTATACACAGGACACGAGGAAACCTATTCATTAACAGGACTATACACAGGACACGGGAAACCTATTCATTAACAGGACTATACACAGGACACGGGAAACCTATTCATTAACAGGACTATACACAGGACACAGGAGGAACCTATTCATTAACAGGACTATACACAGGACACGAGGAAACCTATTCATTAACAGGACTATACACAGGACACGAGGAAACCTATTCATTAACAGGACTATACACAGGACACGAGGAAACCTATTCATTAACAGGACTATACACAGGACACGAGGAAACCTATTCATTAACAGGACTATACACAGGACACGGGAAACCTATTCATTAACAGGACTATACACAGGACACGAGGAAACCTATTCATTAACAGGACTATACACAGGACACGGGAAACCTATTCATTAACAGGACTATACACAGAACACGGGAAACCTATTCATTAACAGGACTATACACAGGACACGGGAAACCTATTCATTAACAGGACTATACACAGGACACGAGGAAACCTATTCATTAACAGGACTATACACAGGACACGAGGAAACCTATTCATTAACAGGACTATACACAGGACACGGGAAACCTATTCATTAACAGGACTATACACAGGACACGGGGAAACCTATTCATTAACAGGACTATACACAGGACACGAGGAAACCTATTCATTAACAGGACTATACACAGGACACGAGGAAACCTATTCATTAACAGGACTATACACAGGACAGGAAACCTATTCATTAACAGGACTATACACAGGACACGAGGAAACCTATTCATTAACAGGACTATACACAGGACACGGGGAAACCTATTCATTAACAGGACTATACACAGGACACGAGGAAACCTATTCATTAACAGGACTATACACAGGACACGAGGAAACCTATTCATTAACAAGGACTATACACAGGACACGGGGAAACCTATTCATTAACAGGACTATACACAGGACACGGGGAACCTATTCATTAACAGGACTATACACAGGACACGGGAAACCTATTCATTAACAGGACTATACACAGGACACGGGGAACCTATTCATTAACAGGACTATACACAGACACGAGGAAACCTATTCATTAACAGGACTATACACAGGACACGGGGAAACCTATTCATTAACAGGACTATACACAGGACACGGGAAACCTATTCATTAACAGGACTATACACAGAACACGGGAAACCTATTCATTAACAGGACTATACACAGGACACGAGGAAACCTATTCATTAACAGGACTATACACAGAACACGGGAAACCTATTCATTAACAGGACTATACACAGGACACGAGGAAACCTATTCATTAACAGGACTATACACAGGACACGAGGAAACCTATTCATTAACAGGACTATACACAGGACACGGGAAACCTATTCATTAACAGGACTATACACAGGACACGGGGAAACCTATTCATTAACAGGACTATACACAGGACACGAGGAAACCTATTCATTAACAGGACTATACACAGGACACGAGGAAACCTATTCATTAACAGGACTATACACAGGACACGGGAAACCTATTCATTAACAGGACTATACACAGGACACGAGGAAACCTATTCATTAACAGGACTATACACAGGACACGAGGGAAACCTATTCATTAACAGGACTATACACAGGACACGAGGAAACCTATTCATTAACAGGACTATACACAGGACACGAGGAAACCTATTCATTAACAGGACTATACACAGGACACGAGAAACCTTCATTAACAGGACTATACACAGGACACGAGGAACCTATTCATTAACAGGACTATACACAGGACACGGGGAAACCTATTCATTAACAGGACTATACACAGGACACGAGGAAACCTATTCATTAACAGGACTATACACAGGACACGAGGAAACCTATTCATTAACAGGACCATATACACAGGACACGAGGAAACCTATTCATTAACAGGACTATACACAGGACACGAGGAAACCTATTCATTAACAGGACTATACACAGGACAAGGAGGAAACCTATTCATTAACAGGACTATACACAGGACACGGGAAACCTATTCATTAACAGGACTATACACAGGACACGGGAAACCTATTCATTAACAGGACTATACACAGGACACGGGAAACCTATTCATTAACAGGACTATACACAGGACACGAGGAAACCTATTCATTAACAGGACTATACACAGGACACGGGGAAACCTATTCATTAACAGGACTATACACAGGACACGGAAACCTATTCATTAACAGGACTATACACAGGACACGGAAACCTATTCATTAACAGGACTATACAGGACACGAGGAAACCTATTCATTAACAGGACTATACACAGGACACGAGGAAACCTATTCATTAACAGGACTATACACAGGACATGGGGAAATCTATTCATTAACAGGACTATACACAGGACACGAGGGAAACCTATTCATTAACAGGACTATACACAGGACACGAGGAAACCTATTCATTAACAGGACTATACACAGGACACGAGGAAACCTATTCATTAACAGGACTATACACAGGACACGGGAAACCTATTCATTAACAGGACTATACACAGGACACGAGGAAACCTATTCATTAACAGGACTATACACAGGACACGGGGAAACCTATTCATTAACAGGACTATACACAGGACACGAGGAAACCTATTCATTAACAGGACTATACACAGGACACGAGGAAACCTATTCATTAACAGGACTATACACAGGACACGAGGAAACCTATTCATTAACAGGACTATACACAGGACACGAGGAAACCTATTCATTAACAGGACTATACACAGGACACGAGGAAACCTATTCATTAACAGGACTATACACAGGACACGAGGAAACCTATTCATTAACAGGACTATACACAGGACACGAGGAAACCTATTCATTAACAGGACTATACACAGGACACGAGGAAACCTATTCATTAACAGGACTATACACAGGACACGAGGAAACCTATTCATTAACAGGACTATACACAGGACACGAGGAAACCTATTCATTAACAGGACTATACACAGGACACGAGGAAACCTATTCATTAACAGGACTATACACAGGACACGAGGAAACCTATTCATTAACAGGACTATACACAGGACACGAGGAAACCTATTCATTAACAGGACTATACACAGGACACGAGGAAACCTATTCATTAACAGGACTATACACAGGACACGGGGAAACCTATTCATTAACAGGACTATACACAGGACACGGGAAACCTATTCATTAACAGGACTATACACAGGACACGTGGAACCTATTCATTAACAGGACTATACACAGGACACGAGGAAACCTATTCATTAACAGGACTATACACAGGACACGAGGAAACCTATTCATTAACAGGACTATACACAGGACACGAGGAAACCTATTCATTAACAGGACTATACACAGGACACGAGGAAACCTATTCATTAACAGGACTATACACAGGACACGAGGAAACCTATTCATTAACAGGACTATACACAGGACACGAGGAAACCTATTCATTAACAGTAGACATGTGCACAGCACAAAATTTCGTTTTGAACTAATGCATTAGTCCTAAAATGCAATTTATTTAGTTACTAAAGAAATTCGTTTTCAGTTCTTTAGTATGAAAACTAATTTCATTCATCCGAAACCAATGGATATACAATTACTATTGTAGCGGCTCCTCAGAGGGCTGAGATCGCTGCTTGTTACAGTATCTCTCACTCTCAGCACCAATGTGGGCCATATTACATAGTCGGTGCTAACTTAACCAGAGTTGTAAACTTCCCAGAGCCATTATAGCCTTATGGAGGTTTCAGTTTACAACAGCTCTGGTTAAGTTATTACCAACATTGTAATACTGCCCCTTGTCAGGCAAAGCTTTTACAGTAACTGACTGCTGCTCATCACAGCGCTCAGAGTTTCAGTAAAACTAGTAAATAATATTTTTTATATATAAGAGGTTAGAACAATATTATTTCCTTGTTTTACTGAAACTCTGAGCACTGTTACAGTCAGTTACTGTAACAACTGAGCCTGATACATTGTACTGAGAGATAATGTAACAAGCAGCCGATCTCAGCGCTCACAGCCACTGGATTTAAAGGGCTAAAAAAAGGATCCTCTCTGTATAATGTTTAGAACATCTTCCTGCATTAATTAATACCCCTCTCTGTTGTTAGGACCCGAGGGTTGCGTCCTCCTCGCGGTCCCTCCTGGTGTCCTATGCGCGCGGGCCGCCGCCGCTTCCGGGTATGAGGCTTCCCAGCGGCGTGACGTCATCACGCCTCCACAGTGGTGCCTCCTGTGTCACGTGAATCCTGTTGGCCAATCGGGAGGCAGGGCGCCTGATTTAAACCTGCTTTTTGCTTTTGTCTGCGCCCTTTCGTGTTTTTAGCTTGCTAGACCCTTTGGTGCTGTATTCTAGATTCTGATTTGACTTACTGTGCATGACCTGGCTTTTGGCAACCGACTCTGAGTATCTCTATATCCCTTTGACCCGGCTTTGTGTGTTTTGACGCTGCATTTGGTTTCTCCCTGTGTACTGTACTGTATTACTACTCGCTATCACTTAACCCAGCCACCACAAGGACTGGTATTGTGATTAGATTTCGAGGTTTTTCCTGTTACCTGTGTATCCTCCTAACGTACCCTTCGACTTGCGTGTACTAGCTTGACGTACACTCTCTGGCACTCCGTATTGTCTTGTTTCTAGACCAGCCACCCTTAGGACTGGTCTCTGTCCTCTTTGCCTACGTCCCTGCCTTATAGGTTCACTTCTAGCTACTGCGTAACCCAGCCAACTACAAGGACTGGTATCGCATTTAGGGTTCCACCCTCCTGTTTCGCCCTAGGGCTGACTATAGCTACCTACGGGTACGTGTGTCCGCCTGACATCTGTATAATGTATATCAACATCCACCTGCATTAATACCCCTCTCTGTATAATATATAGAACATCCTCCTGAATTAATTAATGTCCCTCTCTGTATAGAACATCCTCCTCAATTTATACCTTCTCTGTATAATGTATATAACATCCTCCTGCATTAATACCCCTCTCTCTATAATGTATAGAACATCCTCCTGCATTAATTAGTGCCCATCTCTGTTATAGAACATCCTACTGCTTTGGGATGTGGAGGGTGCAGAACTTCGGATGTTGCGATGTTGTGCTCTTCATTGCTGGTCTCCTTCACTCATCAATGTAATATCACAAAAAAGACTGAAACTAAAATGTAGTGCTTTTATTATTAGTTTCTTTCGTTTTTTGTACTGAGCAGTTTCGTTTCTCTTGAGTCATACTAAAACTAAATTATCCCAAAATTCTGACTAAATCGTTTTAGTACTAAAACGAATGCACATGTCTAATTAACAGGACTATACACAGGACACGAGGAAACCTATTCATTAACAGGACTATACACAGGACACGAGGAAACCTATTCATTAACAGGACTATACACAGGACACGAGGAAACCTATTCATTAACAGGACTATACACAGGACACGGGGAAACCTATTCATTAACAGGACTATACACAGGACACGGGGAAACCTATTCATTAACAGGACTATACACAGGACACGAGGAAACCTATTCATTAACAGGACTATACACAGAACACGAGGAAACCTATTCATTAACAGGACTATACACAGGACACGGGGAAACCTATTCATTAACAGGACTATACACAGGACACGAGGAACCTATTCATATAACAGGACTATACACAGGACACGGGGAAACCTATTCATTAACAGGACTATACACAGGACACGGGGAAACCTATTCATTAACAGGACTATACACAGGACACGAGGAAACCTATTCATTAACAGGACTATACACAGGACACGGGGAAACCTATTCATTAACAGGACTATACACAGGACACGGGTGAAACCTATTCATTAACAGGACTATACACAGGACACGAGGAACCTATTCATTAACAGGACTATACACAGAACACGAGGAAACCTATTCATTAACAGGACTATACACAGGACACGGGGAAACCTATTCATTAACAGGACTATACACAGGACACGAGGAAACCTATTCATTAACAGGACTATACACAGGACACGTGGAAACCTATTCATTAACAGGACTATACACAGGACACGAGGAAACCTATTCATTAACAGGACTATACACAGGACACGAGGAAACCTATTCATTTACAGGACTATACACAGGACCACGAGGAAACCTATTCATTAACAGGACTATACACAGGACACGAGGAAACCTATTCATTAACAGGACTATACACAGGACACGAGGAAACCTATTCATTAACAGGACTATACACAGGACACGAGGTCACCCATTTACACTGGACGAAAGGAAATTTAGCTTAAAGCATAGGAAGGGTTATTTTACGGTGAAACAATAAAGCTGTGGAATTCTCTGCCTGTTGAGGTGGTTGGGTCAGAGTCTGTACAGACTTTTAAGCAGCGACTGGATGACTTCCTGCAGACACAGAATATTAAGGGTTAAGCAGCGACTGGATGACTTCATGCAGACACAGAATATTAAGGGTTAAGCAGCGACTGGATGACTTCCTGCAGACACAGAATATTAAGGGTTAAGCAGCGACTGGATGACTTCCTGCAGACACAGAATATTAAGGGTTAAGCAGCGACTGGATGACTTCCTGCAGACACAGAATATTAAGGGTTAAACAGCGACTGGATGACTTCCTGCAGACACAGAATATTAAGGGTTAAACAGCGACTGATGACTTCCTGCAGACACAGAATATTAAGGGTTAACAGCGACTGGATGACTTCCTGCAGACACAGAATATTAAGGGTTATAATATTTAATATGTGGGTAAAAGCTTCTTGATCCAAGGAGAATCTGACGCCATCTGGGGGCAAGAAAGAATGTTTCCCCGTGTGTTTGCATATTCAGACGGGGTTTTTTGCTTCTTTTGGATCAACAGCAGTAGGTGATGTGTGAGAAGCTGAACCCGATGGACGCATGTCTTTTTTCAGCCTATGTAACTATGCCAGAGAAAATGTGTGAGGGATTAACCCCGCTGATGCCAGACACATACAGGGTTATCCAAAGAGATCCGAATTGCTTGAGAAAGGTAACCGAATGCTGAAAATCAGCGTTCGGTTACCTTTCCTGGCCATTCGGCTATCCAGAGAGCAGGCAATTCGCCAAATCCTGGCGAATTGCCTGCACATACGGTGCCTGTTCGGTGCCTGTTCGAGGGCAGTGAAATCCCCATAGAGAAGCAATGCTTCGTCTATTCAGAGACACAAACCAGCAGTGAAAGGTTCCTGAAATGTCCTGCCATTCGGTGGTTTCATTCGACAGGTTTATTCAGGAGAATCCCATAGGCTTCAATGTTAAAAATATTCCCGTTTTAATTCAATATCTAATAAACCGTTCATTGTAAAATTCTGCAGCAAAAAGTCTCTTTATTTATAGATTATTTAGGATATTTTAAGCATTTTTTTTTTTTTATTTTTATTTTTTTTTAAAAGTCCGATTTGTTTTTGATTTTTTTTTCAGTTTACTTATTTTTTCTGTAACAGCCCTCTTTATTATCATTCCCTGGACCTCCTGTGTAAATTTCAGACATTTTCGCTCAGTAGTTTCTTTGCAAACAGCGTTTCATTTTCACACATTCATACAAACTGTTTTGCTAATTTATTCACTGCCTCTTCTGCGTCTCAGCTACTTCGCTGCGTGTGATTCGGCTCCTGTTCGGCTGCTTCGCTGCGTGTGATCGGCTCCTGTTCGGCTGCTTCGCTGCATGTGATCGGCTCCTGTTCGGCTGCTTTGCTGCTTGTGATTAGGCTCCTGTTCGGCTGCTTCGCTGCGTGTGATTGGCTCCTGTTCGGCTGCTTCGCTGCGTGTGATTCGGCTCCTGTTCGGCTGCTTCACTGCGTGTGATCGGCTCCTGTTCGGCTGCTTCGCTGCATGTGATCGGCTCCTGTTCGGCTGCTTTGCTGCTTGTGATTAGGCTCCTGTTCGGCTGCTTCGCTGCGTGTGATTCGGCTCCCGTTCGGCTGCTTCGCTGCGTGAGATTCGGTTCCTATTCGGCTCCTGTTCGACTTCTTCTTGGAAGGTTAATCCAGATGTTTTTGCTTGTTTTCAGCGTGCATTCGATTAGTTTTCGTCAGGTTTGCGGCAGCTTTTCCCTGCAATTCGGGGGCCCTGTGCTGTTTGCTGAATACACCGCAGGGTCACCGAAATGCAATCGGCAAAAGGAACCGAATTGAAGAGAACGAAAAGTCACCGAACGTGTGGTGACTTTTCGAATCTCTTTGGATAACCCTGATAGTGTGAGGTATTCACCCCGCTGATGCCAGACACAATGTGAGGAATTAACCCCTCTCATGCCAGACCCAATGTGTGAGGAATTAACCCCACTGATGCCAGACACATAGTGTGAGGAATTAACCCCGCTCATGCCAGACACATTTTGTGAGGAATTAACCCCGCTCATGCCAGACACACTTTGTGAGGAATTAACCCTGCTCATGCCAGAGACAATGTGTGAGGGATTAACCCCTCTCTTGCCAGAGACAATGTGTGAAGGATTAACCTCGCGCCTGCCAGCTGACTCTGGTTCTCTTTGGTTATGGATTCTCCTCACATCCATCGCTCTCTGTCGCTCCTTCTCTTCCATCCAGCCTTTACTTCAGATCAATTTTCTGATTAGGTCAGATGCCGGCGGCTGCTGCTGCGCGTATATATAATATCTGTATCTGGGCCGGCGGACGGGGGGGCTGGGTACACCAGAGACGTGTCTCGATGTGCTGTGTGTCTATAGACGAACCATCGTGTCACTAACCCCTATATAAAGCACTTCAATCATCAGGACGTGATGGACTGCAGCTATTTATATCCGACCCCCCGCCTCCCGCGTCACCGCCAAACGCGAGACAAGGACAGCGCAAAACTCTGCCCACACAATGTGCGGCGGAAAACCAGTTCTATCCGCTGTCTGTCAGCACAGTGTGTATGAGCGTATCACAGAGCTCCACAGCAATAAAACTCACAGTAATGTGCGGTGTGTATGAGCGTATCACAGAGCTCCACAGCAATAAAACTCACAGTAATGTGCGGTGTGTATGAGTGTATCACAGAGCTCCACAGCAATAAAACTCACAGTAATGTGCGGTGTGTATGAGCGTATCACAGAGCTCCACAGCAATAAAACTCACAGTAATGTGCAGTGTGTATGAGCGTATCACAGAGCTCCACAGCAATAAAACTCACAGTGATGTGCAGTGTGTGTGAGCATATCACAGAATCCACAGCAATAAAACTCACAGTAATGTGCGGTGTGTATGAGCGTATCACAGAGCTCCACAGCAATAAAACTCAGTAATGTGCAGTGTGTATGAGCGTATCACAGAGCTCCACAGCAATTAAACTCACAGTAATGTGCGGTGTGTATGAGCGTATCACAGAGCTCCACAGCAATAAAACTCACAGTGATGTGCAGTGTGTATGAGCGTATCACAGAATCCACAGCAATAAAACTCCCAGTAATGTGCGGTGTGTATGAGCGTATCACAGAATCCACAGCAATAAAACTCACAGTAATGTGCGGTGTGTATGAGCGTATCACAGAGCTCCACAGCAATAAAACTCACAGTAATGTGCGGTGTGTATGAGCGTATCACAGAGCTCCACAGCAATAAAACTCACAGTAATGTGCAGTGTGTATGAGCATATCACAGAATCCACAGCAATAAAACTCACAGTAATGTGCGGTGTGTATGAGCGTATCACAGAGCTCCACAGCAATAAAACTCACAGTAATGTGCAGTGTGTATGAGCATATCACAGAGCTCCACAGCAAAAAAACTCACAGTAATGTGCAGTGTGTATGAGCATATCACAGAATCCACAGCAATAAAACTCACAGTAATGTGCGGTGTGTATGAGCGTATCACAGAGCTCCACAGCAATAAAACTCACAGTAATGTGCGGTGTGTATGAGCGTATCACAGAGCTCCACAGCAATAAAACTCACAGTAATGTGGGTGTGTATGAGCGTATCACAGAGCTCCAGGCAATAAAACTCACAGTAATGTGCGGTGTGTATGAGCGTATCACAGAGCTCCACAGCAATAAAACTCACAGTAATGTGCAGTGTGTGTGAGCGATATCACAGAGCTCCACAGCAATAAAACTCACAGTAATGTGCGGTGTGTATGAGCGTATCACAGAGCTCCACAGCAATAAAACTCACAGTAATGTGCAGTGTGTGTGAGCATATCACAGAATCCACAGCAATAAAACTCACAGTAATGTGCGGTGTGTATGAGTATCACAGAGCTCCACAGCAATAAAACTCACAGTAATGTGCGGTGTGTATGAGCGTATCACAGAGAGCTCCACAGCAATAAAAACTCAGTAATGTGCAGTGTGTATGAGCGTATCACAGAGCTCCACAGCAATAAAACTCACAGTAATGTGCGGTGTGTATGAGCGTATCACAGAGCTCCACAGCAATAAAACTCACAGTAATGTGCAGTGTGTATGAGCGTATCACAGAATCCACAGCAATAAAACTCACAGTAATGTGCGGTGTGTATGAGCGTATCACAGAGCTCCACAGCAATAAAACTCACAGTAATGTGCGGTGTGTATGAGCGTATCACAGAGCTCCACAGCAATAAAACTCACAGTAATGTGCGGTGTGTATGAGCGTATCACAGAGCTCCACAGCAATAAAACTCACAGTAATGTGCAGTGTGTATGAGCGTATCACAGAATCCACAGCAATAAAACTCACAGTAATGTGCGGTGTGTATGAGCGTATCACAGAGCTCCACAGCAATAAAACTCACAGTAATGTGCAGTGTGTATGAGCATATCACAGAGCTCCACAGCAATAAAACTCACAGTAATGTGCAGTGTGTATGAGCGTATCACAGAGCCACAGCAATAAAACTCACAGTAATGTGCGGTGTGTATGAGCGTATCACAGAGCTCCACAGCAATAAAACTCACAGTAATGTGCGGTGTGTATGAGCGTATCACAGAGCTCCACAGCAATAAAACTCACAGTAATGTGCAGTGTGTATGAGCGTATCACAGAGCTCCACAGCAATAAAACTCACAGTAATGTGCGGTGTGTATGAGCGTATCACAGAGCTCCACAGCAATAAAACTCACAGTAATGTGCAGTGTGTATGAGCGTATCACAGAGCTCCACAGCAATAAAACTCACAGTAATGTGCGGTGTGTATGAGCGTATCACAGAGCTCCACAGCAATAAAACTCACAGTAATGTGCGGTGTGTATGAGCGTATCACAAAGCTCCACAGCAATAAAACTCACAGTAATGTGCAGTGTGTGTGAGCATATCACAGAATCCACAGCAATAAAACTCACAGTAATGTGCGGTGTGTATGAGCGTATCACAGAGCTCCACAGCAATAAAACTCACAGTAATGTGCGGTGTGTATGAGCGTATCACAGAGCTCCACAGCAATAAAACTCAGTAATGTGCAGTGTGTATGAGCGTATCACAGAGCTCCACAGCAATAAAACTCACAGTAATGTGCGGTGTGTATGAGCGTATCACAGAGCTCCACAGCAATAAAACTCACAGTAATGTGCAGTGTGTATGAGCGTATCACAGAGCTCCACAGCAATAAAACTCACAGTAATGTGCGGTGTGTATGAGCGTATCACAGAGCTCCACAGCAATAAAACTCACAGTAATGTGCAGTGTGTATGAGCGTATCACAGAGCTCCACAGCAATAAACTCACAGTAATGTGCGGTGTGTATGAGCGTATCACAGAGCTCCACAGCAATAAAACTCACAGTAATGTGCAGTGTGTATGAGCGTATCACAGAGCTCCACAGCAATAAAACTCACAGTAATGTGCGGTGTGTATGAGCGTATCACAGAGCTCCACAGCAATAAAACTCACAGTAATGTGCAGTGTGTGTGAGCATATCACAGAATCCACAGCAATAAAACTCACAGTAATGTGCGGTGTGTATGAGCGTATCACAGAGCTCCACAGCAATAAAACTCACAGTAATGTGCAGTGTGTGTGAGCGTATCACAGAGCTCCACAGCAATTAAACTCACAGTAATGTGCAGTGTGTATGAAAGTATCACAGAGCTCCACAGCAATAAAACTCACAGTAATGTGCTGTGTATGAGCGTATCACAGAGCTCCACAGCAATTAAACTCACAGTAATGTGCAGTGTGTATGAGCGTATCACAGAGCTGCACAGCAATAAAACTCACAGTGATGTGCAGTGTGTATGAGCATATCACAGAATCCACAGCAATAAAACTCACAGTAATGTGCGGTGTGTATGAGCGTATCACAGAGCTCCACAGCAATAAAACTCACAGTAATGTGCGGTGTGTATGAGCGTATCACAGAGCTCCACAGCAATAAAACTCACAGTAATGTGCAGTGTGTATGAGCGTATCACAGAGCTCCACAGCAATAAAACTCACAGTAATGTGCGGTGTGTATGAGCGTATCACAGAGCTCCACAGCAATAAAACTCACAGTAATGTGCGGTGTGTATGAGCGTATCACAGAGCTCCACAGCAATAAAACTCACAGTAATGTGCGGTGTGTATGAGCGTATCACAAAGCTCCACAGCAATAAAACTCACAGTAATGTGCAGTGTGTGTGAGCATATCACAGAATCCACAGCAATAAAACTCACAATATTGTGCAGTGTGTATGAGCGTATCACAGAGCTCCACAGCAATTAAACTCACAGAAACGTGCAGTGTGTATGAGAGTATCACAGAGCTCCACAGCAATAAAACTCACAGTAATGTGCTGTGTATGAGCGTATCACAGAGATCCACAGCAATAAAACTCACAGTAATGTGCAGTGTGTATGAGCGTATCACAGAGCTCCACAGCAATAAACTCACAGTAATGTGCAGTGTGTATGAGCGTATCACAGAGCAACTAAATTAATACAGTAACAGTAATTGTGTAATGAGCATATCACAGAGCTCACAGCAATAAAACTCACAGTAATGTGCGGTGTGTATGAGCGTATCACAGAGCTCCACAGCAATAAAACTCACAGTAATGTGCAGTGTGTATGAGCGTATCACAGAGTCCACAGCAATAAAACTCACAGTAATGTGCGGTGTGTATGAGCGTATCACAGAGCTCCACAGCAATAAACTCACAGTAATGTGTGGTGTGTATGAGCGTATCACAGAGCTCCACAGCAATAAAACTCACAGTAATGTGCGGTGTGTATGAGCGTATCACAGAGCTCCACAGCAATAAAACTCACAGTAATGTGCAGTGTGTATGAGCGTATCACAGAGCTCCACAGCAATAAAACTCACAGTAATGTGCAGTGTGTATGAGCGTATCACAGAGCTCCACAGCAAAAAAACTCACAGTAATGTGCAGTGTGTATGAGCGTATCACAGAGCTCCACAGCAATAAAACTCACAGTAATGTGCAGTGTGTATGAGCGTATCACAGAGCTCCACAGCAATAAAACTCACAGTAATGTGCGGTGTGTATGAGCGTATCACAGAGCTCCACAGCAATAAAACTCACAGTAATGTGCAGTGTGTATGAGCGTATCACAGAGCTCCACAGCAATAAAACTCACAGTAATGTGCGGTGTGTATGAGCGTATCACAGAGCTCCACAGCAATAAAACTCACAGTAATGTGCAGTGTGTATGAGCGTATCACAGAGCTCCACAGCAATAAAACTCACAGTAATGTGCGGTGTGTATGAGCGTATCACAGAGCTCCACAGCAATAAAACTCACAGTAATGTGCAGTGTGTATGAGCTTATCACAGAGCTCCACAGCAATAAAACTCACAGTAATGTGCGGTGTGTATGAGCGTATCACAGAGCTCCACAGCAATAAAACTCACAGTAATGTGCAGTGTGTATGAGCATATCACAAAATCCACAGCAATAAAACTCACAATAATGTGCGGTGTGTATGAGCGTATCACAGAGCTCCACAGCAATAAAACTCACAGTAATGTGCAGTGTGTGTGAGCGTATCACAGAGCTCCACAGCAATTAAACTCACAGTAATGTGCTGTGTGTATGAGCATATCACAGAGCTCCACAGCAATTAAACTCACAGTAATGTGCAGTGTGTATGAGCGTATCACAGAGCTCCACAGCAATAAAACTCACAGTAATGTGCAGTGTGTATGAGCGTATCACAGAGCTCCACAGCAATAAAACTCACAGTAATGTGCAGTGTGTATGAGCGTATCACAGAGCTCCACAGCAATAAAACTCACAGTAATGTGCGTGTGTATGAGCGTATCACAGAGCTCCACAGCAATAAAACTCACAGTAATGTGCGGTGTGTATGAGCGTATCACAGAGCTCCACAGCAATAAAACTCACAGTAATGTGCAGTGTGTATGAGCGTATCACAGAGCTCCACAGCAATAAAACTCACAGTAATGTGCAGTGTGTATGAGCGTATCACAGAGCTCCACAGCAATAAAACTCACAGTAATGTGCAGTGTGTATGAGCGTATCACAGAGCTCCACAGCAATAAAACTCACAGTAATGTGCGGTGTGTATGAGCGTATCACAGAGCTCCACAGCAATAAAACTCACAGTAATGTGCAGTGTGTATGAGCGTATCACAGAGCTCCACAGCAATTAAACTCACAGTAATGTGCAGTGTGTATGAGAGTATCACAGAGCTCCACAGCAATAAAACTCACAGTAATGTGCAGTGTGTATGAGCGTATCACAGAGCTCCACAGCAATAAAACTCACAGTAATGTGCAGTGTGTATGAGCGTATCACAGAGCTCCACAGCAATAAAACTCACAGTAATGTGCAGTGTGTATGAGCGTATCACAGAGCTCCACAGCAATAAAACTCACAGTAATGTGCGTGTGTATGAGCGTATCACAGAGCTCCACAGCAATAAAACTCACAGTAATGTGCAGTGTGTATGAGATATCACAGAATCCACAGCAAATAAACTCACAGTAATGTGCAGTGTGTATGAGCGTATCACAGAGCTCCACAGCAATAAAACTCACAGTAATGTGCTGTGTATGAGCGTATCACAGAGCTCCACAGCAATAAAACTCACAGTAATGTGCAGTGTGTATGAGCGTATCACAGAGCTCCACAGCAATAAAACTCACAGTAATGTGCAGTGTGTATGAGCGTATCACAGAGCTCCACAGCAATAAACTCACAGTAATGTGCGGTGTGTATGAGCGTATCACAGAGCTCCACAGCAATAAAACTCACAGTAATGTGCAGTGTGTATGAGCGTATCACAGAATCCACAGCAATAAAACTCACAGTAATGTGCGGTGTGTATGAGCGTATCACAGAGCTCCACAGCAATAAAACTCACAGTAATGTGCAGTGTGTATGAGCGTATCACAGAGCTCCACAGCAATAAAACTCACAGTAATGTGCGGTGTGTATGAGCGTATCACAGAGCTCCACAGCAATAAAACTCACAGTAATGTGCAGTGTGTATGAGCGTATCACAGAGCTCCACAGCAATAAAACTCAGTAATGTGCAGTGTGTATGAGCGTATCACAGAGCTCCACAGCAATTAAACTCCCAGTAATGTGCAGTGTGTATGAGAGTATCACAGAGCTCCACAGCAATAAAACTCACAGTAATGTGCAGTGTGTATGAGCGTATCACAGAGCTCCACAGCAATAAAACTCACAGTAATGTGCAGTGTGTATGAGCGTATCACAGAGCTCCACAGCAATAAAACTCACAGTAATGTGCAGTGTGTATGAGCGTATCACAGAGCTCCACAGCAATAAACTCACAGTAATGTGCAGTGTGTATGAGCGTATCACAGAGCTCCACAGCAATAAAACTCACAGTAATGTGCGGTGTGTATGAGCGTATCACAGAGCTCCACAGCAATAAAACTCACAGTAAGTGCGGTGTGTATGAGCGTATCACAAAGCTCCACAGCAATAAAACTCACAGTAATGTGCAGGTGTGTATGAGCGTATCACAGAGCTCCACAGCAATAAAACTCACAGTAATGTGCGGTGTGTATGAGCGTATCACAGAGCTCCACAGCAATAAAACTCACAGTAATGTGCAGTGTGTATGAGCGTATCACAGAGCTCCACAGCAATAAAACTCACAGTAATGTGCAGTGTGTATGAGCGTATCACAGAGCTCCACAGCAATAAAACTCAGTAATGTGTGGTGTGTGTATGAGCGTATCACAGAGCTCCACAGCAATAAAACTCACAGTAATGTGCGGTGTGTATGAGCGTATCACAGAGCTCCACAGCAATAAAACTCACAGTAATGTGCAGTGTGTATGAGCGTATCACAGAGCTCCACAGCAATAAAACTCACAGTAATGTGCGGTGTGTATGAGCGTATCACAGAGCTCCACAGCAATAAAACTCACAGTAATGTGCAGTGTGTATGGGCGTATCACAGAGCTCCACAGCAATAAAACTCACAGTAATGTGCGGTGTGTATGAGCGTATCACAGAGCTCCACAGCAATAAAACTCACAGTAATGTGCAGTGTGTATGAGCGTATCACAGAGCTCCACAGCAATAAAACTCACAGTAATGTGCAGTGTGTATGAGCGTATCACAGAGCTCCACAGCAATAAAACTCACAGTAATGTGCAGTGTGTGTGAGCATATCACAAAATCCACAGCAATAAAACTCACAATAATGTGCGGTGTGTATGAGCGTATCACAGAGCTCCACAGCAATAAAACTCTCAGTAATGTGCAGTGTGTATGAGCGTATCACAGAGCTCCACAGCAATTAAACTCACAGTAATGTGCAGTGTGTATGAGAGTATCACAGAGCTCCACAGCAATAAAACTCACAGTAATGTGCTGTGTATGAGCGTATCACAGAGCTCCACAGCAATTAAACTCACAGTAATGTGCAGTGTGTATGAGCGTATCACAGAGCTCCACAGCAATAAAACTCACAGTAATGTGCGGTGTGTATGAGCGTATCACAGAGCTCCACAGCAATAAAACTCACAGTAATGTGCGGTGTGTATGAGCGTATCACAGAGCTCCACAGCAATAAAACTCACAGTAATGTGCAGTGTGTGTGAGCATATCACAGAATCCACAGCAATAAAACTCACAATAATGTGCGGTGTGTATGAGCGTATCACAGAGCTCCACAGCAATAAAACTCACAGTAATGTGCAGTGTGTATGAGCGTATCACAGAGCTCCACAGCAATAAAACTCACAGTAATGTGCAGTGTGTATGAGAGTATCACAGAGCTCCACAGCAATAAAACTCACAGTAATGTGCTGTGTATGAGCGTATCACAGAGCTCCACAGCAATTAAACTCACAGTAATGTGCAGTGTGTATGAGCGTATCACAGAGCTCCACAGCAATAAAACTCACAGTAATGTGCAGTGTGTATGAGCGTATCACAGAGCTCCACAGCAATAAAACTCACAGTAATGTGCAGTGTGTATGAGCGTATCACAGAGCTCCACAGCAATAAAACTCACAGTAATGTGCGGTGTGTATGAGCGTATCACAGAGCTCCACAGCAATAAAACTCACAGTAATGTGCAGTGTGTATGGCGTATCACAGAGCTCCACAGCAATAAAACTCACAGTAATGTGCGGTGTGTATGAGCGTATCACAGAGCTCCACAGCAATAAAACTCACAGTAATGTGCAGTGTGTATGAGCGTATCACAGAGCTCCACAGCAATAAAACTCACAGTAATGTGGCGGTGTGTATGAGCGTATCACAGAGCTCCACAGCAATAAAACTCACAGTAATGTGCAGTGTGTGTGAGCGTATCACAGAGCTCCACAGCAATAAAACTCACAGTAATGTGCGGTGTGTATGAGCGTATCACAGAGCTCCACAGCAATAAAACTCACAGTAATGTGCAGTGTGTATGAGCGTATCACAGAGCTCCACAGCAATTAAACTCACAGTAATGTGCAGTGTGTATGAGAGTATCACAGAGCTCCACAGCAATAAAACTCACAGTAATGTGCTGTGTATGAGCGTATCACAGAGCTCCACAGCAATTAAACTCACAGTAATGTGCAGTGTGTATGAGCGTATCACAGAGCTCCACAGCAATAAAACTCACAGTAATGTGCGGTGTGTATGAGTGTATCACAGAGCTCCACAGCAATAAAACTCACAGTAATGTGCGGTGTGTATGAGCGTATCACAGAGCTCCACAGCAATAAAACTCACAGTAATGTGCAGTGTGTTGAGCGTATCACAGAGCTCCACAGCAATAAAACTCACAGTAATGTGCGGTGTGTATGAGCGTATCACAGAGCTCCACAGCAATAAAACTCACAGTAATGTGCAGTGTGTATGAGCGTATCACAGAGCTCCACAGCAATAAAACTCACAGTAATGTGCAGTGTGTATGAGCGTATCACAGAGCTCCACAGCAATAAACTCACAGTAATGTGCATTGTGTGCATGAGTGTATCAAAGAGCTCCACAGCAATAAACTCACAGTAATGTGCATTGTGTATGAGTGTATCACAGAGCTCCACAGCAATAAAACTCACAGTAATGTGCAGTGTGTATGAGCGTATCACAGAGCTCCACAGCAATAAAACTCACAGTAATGTGCGGTGTGTATGAGCGTATCACAGAGCTCCACAGCAATAAACTCACAGTAATGTGTGGTGTGTATGAGCGTATCAGAGCTCCACAGTAAAAACTCACAGTAATGTGCGGTGTGTATGAGCGTATCACAGAGCTGCACAGCAATAAAACTCACAGTAATGTGCAGTGTGTATGAGATATCACAGAGCTCCACAGCTAAAACTCACAGTAATGTGCAGTGTGTATGAGCGTATCACAGAGCTCCACAGCAATAAAACTCACAGTAATGTGCAGTGTGTATGAGCGTATCACAGAGCTCCACAGCAATAAAACTCACAGTAATGTGCGGTGTGTATGAGCGTATCACAGAGCTCCACAGCAATAAAACTCACAGTAATGTGCGGTGTGTATGAGCGTATCACAGAGCTCCACAGCAAATAAACTCACAGTAATGTGCAGTGTGTATGAGCATATCACAGAGCTCCACAGCACTAAAACTCACAGTAATGTGCAGTGTGTATGAGTGTATCACAGAGCTCCACAGCAATTAAACTCACAGTAATGTGCAGTGTGTATGAGAGTATCACAGAGCTCCACAGCAATACAACTCACAGTAATGTGCGGTGTGTATGAGCGTATACAGAGCTCACAGCAATATAACTTACAGTAATGTGGCGGTGTGTATGAGCGTATCACAGAGCTCCACAGCAATAAATCACAGTAATGTGCGGGTGTGTATGAGCGTATCACAGAGCTCCACAGCAATAAAACTCACAATAATGTGCGGTGTGTATGAGCGTATCACAGAGCTCCACAGCAATAAAACTCACAGTAATGTGGGTGTGTATGAGCGTATCACAGAGCTCGCACAGCAATAAAACTCACAGTAATGTGCAATGTGTATGAGCTTATACAGAGCTCCACAGCACTAAAACCTCACAGAAATGTGCTGTGTGTATGAGCGTATCACAGAGCTCCACAGCAATAAACTCACAGTAAGTGTGCAGTGTGTATGAGCGTATCACAGAGCTCCACAGCAATAAAACTCACAGTAATGTGCAGTGTGTTGAGCGTATCACAGAGCTGCAGGTTTATTCTGGGTGGGACTCAGGTTTGCAGTGATGGATGATTGTAGCTCTTTCTGCTCTGTGATTGGTGGTTAGGTTGTTATGGATCTCGGGCGGTGTTGCACGTGGTCACTGACTCTCCAGGATCAGCTTTCCCAGATCATCTATAGAATCGCTGAGTGTGCAGAGCATCTGGGAGATGTAGTGCAGAAATAAACCTAAACGTACGTATTCCCAGACCCTCACTGAACGCAGGGATCAGAGAAACTCCGAGGCCAATAGAGCTGAACTCTAACGCCGCTGTGCAGCTTCATTCTACTCTGACCCTCACACTTGGGCAGTGCATGAGAAGGAGGCTGGCGCGGCGTCCCGCTCTAACCTGGCACTCACTCCACTGTCCTTCTATACATCTCTGCCCGCGCAACTGGACGAGCGCCCGAACAGCAAGACCTATAAATGTGTCAGAGGAATGGAGGTGCAGTGACAGAGCTGTGTGTGGGGTCAGTACAGGAATAGCAGAGCGGGCTGCGGGGCAGGATGGAGGTGCAGTGACAGAGCT
>RXON01000769.1:0-15357 GCA_009667805.1 Leptobrachium leishanense | reverse complement strand
CAAGGTTTTCATTTGATATATACCCAACTAATTGATCATGTGATATCGCAGCAACCTACACCATTTACTCTGGTACCTCCTCTATTTACTCACCTCCAACACCTTTCACTAAAATGTTTATCCCACTATTGCTTCTATTTTCTTTATCATCCCTTCTCTCTAAAGCTACTCTCCCCTTCTATACACCTTTCCAATTGCCCCAGGATGGAAAACCAGTGCCAATACACCACAGCCTGCTCAGTTCTTTTAACCTATCAGCTGAGTGCTGGTGGAGAGTGTTAAAATCCAGCCCTCCTACCCCCACACAAAGATTTAAAACTCTGCAACCACATTATCAAAAGAAAACACTGTCCAAATTCCTATTTATTCTGTTACTTTCCCTGGCAAACGATGTGGAAACTAACCCTGGTCCTATAGGTGACACAACCTTTAGTCTCCCCACTAAAAAAAGGCCTCTCATTTGTGCACTGTAACATCCGCAGTTTACTCCCTAAATTGGATGAGCTTCAGGCTTGGTGTTGTTATTACAAACCCAAAATCATTGTGCTCACAGAGTCATGGTTAACCCAAAAGTACCAGACTCTGCCATATCAAATACAGGGGTATTCATGTTTTAGAAAAGACAGAGCAAAGAGAGGAGGGGGAATTGTTATTTATGTTGAGGAGTCCATTAAGTTCACCCCCTTACAGACTTCTAGCTCTCCTGTCACCTTTGATTTCTTCTCTGGTATAATTGAGATCCCATTCAGTAAATCAATCATTGTTGCTGGGTTCTATCGCCCACCGAGCTCTCCAGTGCACTCCCTCTCTGACATATCTCAAATCCTTAATAACCTACTTGCCCAAAACCAAAAAAGTGAACTGCTGGTCCTTGGCGATTTTAATACAGATTGGCTAAATCCTAAACACAATAAACACTGCTTGCTGTTTAAAACTTTGCAGCTAACTCAATTAATCTCCTCCCCCACTCTCATTAATATGAAAAGCCCCAACCATACCTTGTTGGACTGGATTCTCTCCTCATCTCCTGATAGAATACAGGAGGCAGGCGTTCTTGCTAATAGCTTTAGTGACCATTGTCTAGTGTACTGCGTGCGCAAAATTAAGGCCTTGAAATCTACCCCAAAGGTAATAACCACCAGGTCTTTCAAGAAATTTATTCTTGAATCCTTCCTAAGTGATCTCAAACAGCTCCCCTGGTACAGGCTAAACCTAATCCCAGACCTAGACTGTGCAGTTGAATACTTTCAGTCTGAGCTCCTGCAAGTCTGGAATTCCCATGCCCCGCTGCGTAAAGTGCGAGTAAAAGGGACTCATCTCCCCTGGGTTACAGCTGATCTTACACTAATGTACCAGCTTAGAGATTCACGGTGGTCAAATTTCAAGAGTACTGGTTCCATGAACGATCACTACGAATACCGAAAATGCCGGAATGAATGCACAAAACAAACAAAAAATGGCCAAAGCCCATTACTTCAATGAAAATCTAAACAATAACATCTCAAACCCTAGAAACTTTTGGAGAACCATAAGTAACATACAAGCACCCCCAGTCCACTCCCAGCCAGCTGCTGTCAAAGTAAACAACCAAACCCTGCAACACCCGCTAGATGTAGCAAATGCCTTTAATGATTATTTTGTTGGATGTGCCACCACTTTGATTGCCAAGCTAGGAAATGACATGCAATCAGAGAGGCCTCATGCAGGTCAGGCCCCCCCAACTGTGCAAAGTCCCTGTATCAGACAGGAATTCAGTTTTAGACCAGTGCCTGTCAGTGTCGTTACTAAACTTCTCCGTAAGCAAAAAATGAAATACCAGTCTGGACCCTGATCAAATACCAGCAATGCTGCTGAAAATCAGTGCGCCAGCAATTGCAAATCCATTTGCAACCCTAATAAATGAGTCACTGGCAACTGGTTACATACCCAAGCTCTGGAAGACTGCAAGAGTGGTACCTATCCATAAAAGTGGTGACAGTACTTTGGTATCCAACTACCGTCCGATATCGTTGCTCCCTGTAATGTCAAAAGTCTTGGAAAAAATGTGTCTACACACAATTACGTGATTATTATCAATATTGGAACTACTTAACCCCGGATCAATCAGACTTTCGCCAAATCACTCAACCACAACCGCCCTTTTAAAAGTCTGCAATGATATCCAAGCTGGGATGGAACAAGGAAACCTAACTGGAGCCATCTTCCTTGATTTTGCCAAGGCCTTTGACACGGTAGACCATGGCATCTTGTTAGAAAAACTTAAAAACTCTGGCATTGGTGATCGCATGCTAACCTGGTTTCAATCATATGTATCCGACCGATCACAATATGTGTCAATTTCTGGCAGCTCCTCCCTCCCGCTCCCAGTCACTTGCGGTGTACCCCAAGGCTCAATACTAGGCCCCCTGCTATTCACAATATTCATAAATGATCTGCCCAACGTCTGCAAAGCCTCAACTGTACATATGTACGCAGACGACACTGTGATCTATACCAGCAAACCATATCTCCCGCAGCTGGAGGCCGTGCTGCAAGAACAATTCACAGAGGTAGAAAAGTGGATCAAAAACAACAAACTTTTTTTAAATACTGACAAAACTGTAACGATGCTCTTTGGAACAGCACCTAAACTACACAAATTGCAAAATCCCCATCTATGTGTTGGGACAATATCAAATGGCACACTGACCACAGTCACTTCTCTCAAATATCTAGGTCTGTGGTTGGACCCTAATCTATCCTTTGGCCCCCACATCGAAAAACGCTCATCTAAACTTTACCCCAAACTAGGTGCCCTGTACAGAAACAAATCCTGCCTGAGTCCCGCGGTAAGAAAGCAGATTGTACAGCAAATGCTTATGCCGGCTATTGATTACGGAGATGTAGTGTATGCAGCCGCCCCGCAAACACACCTTCATAAACTTACTACACTGTATAACTCATTCTGCCGCTTTGCGCTACAATGTAACTACATGACCCACCATTGTGACATGTTAAAACAGCTAAACTGGCCATCGCTAGAATCCAGACGCACCCTTCACCTTTCCAGCCTGGTGTTTAAGAGCATCTCTGGGAAGCTGCAACCCTACCTGAATAGACTGCTTCCCCCAGCAGGTCCCTCATCCTATAACCTCCGATCCAGGACCAGCACCTTACTTGCAATACCACAATACAAAAAGACAGTGGCTCGGTCCTCATTTTCCTACAGAGCACCACAATTATGGAATAACCTCCCAGACACCATTAAATCTTCCACCAGTCTTAAGTCACTCAAAATTTCCCTATTAACATACCTCAATACAGAATGCACCTGTAAACATGTAAACCTAGTGACTATATTTCCTACATATTTATTTTCTGTTTAATCTGTATATTTGTGTTGTTAATATCTTACATTGTATTACTTTGTATTTCTGTAAATGTAACACTTCAATGTACTTGAACCCAGGACATACTTGAAAACGAGAGAAATCTCAATGTATCCTTCCTGGTAAAATCCTTTATAAATAAATAAATAAATAAATAAATAATAATACCATGATAATACTGCTATTAATATAATACCATGATAATGCTGCTATTAATATAATACCATGATAATACAGCTATTAATATAATACAATGATAATACAGCTATTAATATAATACAATGATAATACAGCTATTAATATAATACCATGATAATGCTGCTATTAATATAATACCATGATAATGCAGCTATTGATATAATACAGTGATAATACAGCTATTAATATAATACAATGATAATACAGCTATTAATATAATACAATGATAATGCAGCTATTAATATAATACCGTGCTAATACAGCTATTAATATAATACAATGATAATGCTGCTATTAATATAATACAATGATAATGCAGCTATTAATAAAATACAATGATAATACAGCTATTAATATAATACAATGATAATACAGCTATTAATATAATACCATGATAATGCTGCTATTAATATAATACCATGATAATGCAGCTATTAATATAATACAATGATAATACAGCTATTAATATAATACAATGATAATGCTGCTATTAATATAATACCGTGCTAATACAGCTATTAATATAATACAATGATAATGCTGCTATTAATATAATACAATGATAATGCAGCTATTAATAAAATACAATGATAATACAGCTATTAATATAATACAATGATAATACAGCTATTAATATAATACCATGATAATGCTGCTATTAATATAATACCATGATAATGCAGCTATTAATATAATACAGTGATAATACAGCTATTAATATAATACAATGATAATGCAGCTATTAATATAATACCATGATAATACAGCTATTAATATAATACCATGATAATGCAGCTATTAATATAATACAATGATAATACAGCTATTAATATAATACAATGATAATACAGCTATTAATATAATACCATGATAATGCTGCTATTAATATAATACCATGATAATACAGCTATTAATATAATACAGTGATAATACAGCTATTAATATAATACAATGATAATGCAGCTATTAATATAATACCATGATAATACAGCTATTAATATAATACCATGATAATGCAGCTATTAATATAATACCATGATAATACAGCTATTAATATAATACCATGATAATGCAGCTATTAATATAATACAATGATAATACAGCTATTAATATAATACAATGATAATGCTGCTATTAATATAATACCGTGCTAATACAGCTATTAATATAATACAATGATAATGCTGCTATTAATATAATACAATGATAATGCAGCTATTAATAAAATACAATGATAATACAGCTATTAATATAATACAATGATAATACAGCTATTAATATAATACCATGATAATGCTGCTATTAATATAATACCATGATAATGCAGCTATTAATATAATACCATGATAATACAGCTATTAATATAATACCATGATAATGCAGCTATTAATATAATACAATGATAATACAGCTATTAATATAATACCGTGATAATACAGTCGCTTTTCGGCGCCAATTGGCGCCAAAACGCAATTCAAACCTGGAGGGGGGCTGACATCTTGGATGTCAGCCAAGCCTCCAGGTCCCCCCCCATCCACTGACAACCTCACCATATGTGTGAGGATGTCAGTGGGCCAGTTAACCCTCTAGCTGCCATGTAGAGATAAGGGGATCCTAAGGATCCCTTTATCTCCCGATCCATGGCAGCTGGATAGTCATATTTGCCATCATTTAAAAGGCCTGATTATGGCCTTTCAAATGATACCAAACATGACCAGGTTTGGTTTTAAAACTTTTTTTAAAAAAATAAATAAATAAAAAAAAAATAATAAAAAAATTAAAGAAAATAAAAAAATGTTTTTTTTTTTAAAAGTTTTTTTTGTCTGGGGGGAGTTTAATTAAATAGGACCTAGGCTGTCATCTAAAAATAATTAGCACAAAATGGTCAGAATGAGCGCAGCGCACATAGGTGAACTGTCTCAGCAGTGAAGGGGTTAAAAAGCAAATGCATGTTAAAATTGGGTATTTCTAGTCTCGGGACAAAATTTTGAACCTATTTAGCCGGGGTCTTTTTGGGTGGTTGTAGATTTTGGGGATTAAATTACGAAAAAGTGTGTTTTTACCATTTTTTTTCTCATATTTCATATTTTTTTTATAGTAAATTATTCGATATGATGGAAATAATGGTATTTCTAGAAAGTCCATTTAATGGCGGGAAAAAGGGTGTATAATATGTGTGGGTCGAATAAACGAGTAAGAGGAAAAATTGTCCTAAACACTAACAGCGCTGAAACGTAATAACAGCAGCGGTCACTAAGGCTAGGGACAGATGAGCGCATTTTCTGCGGCCACCGTCAAAATGTACGTCGATGCGTGCGCACGCATTTTTTCACGGAATACGCTTAAGTGGTCAGACGATGCGCAATTCTGGACGTATTTCATGACGATGGGGTGAAAAGAAGTCTAGGGAAATCCGGCTGTTTGAACGTTATGTTGGCCGCACACTAGCAGCGTCTGACGTCTCCTAATCACGCACACACGCCGCTATGCGGCCGCAGCGCACTCTGTACGTCAGTACCAGCGGTTTAACGTTCTCGAAAAAATGCGTTCATTTTCCACTTGCGTTGCGCGGCCGGACTTTTGTGCGACCGTACTTCGTATATTGGCCGTCATTGCCCGGCATCTGCTGCTAGTGCGGCCGTGATTAAGTGCGCCAGAACGCGCGTTCGCACTGCCTCAGTCTGACCCTAGCCTAAAAGACGGATTTGTGTAAAACCGCCCGGTCACTAAGGGGTTAATGAGATCACGATACAGAGTTTATGCTTTAATAAGATCATGATACATAGTTTATTCTTTAATGAGATCACGATGCAGAGTTTATTCTTTAATGAGATCACGATGCAGTTTATACTTTAATGAGATCTCGATACAGAGTTTATTCTTTAATGAGATCATGATACATAGTTTATTCTTTAATGAGATCACGATACAGAGTTTATTCTTTAATGAGATCTCGATACAGAGTTTATTCTTTAATGAGATCACGATACAGAGTTTATTCTTTAATGAGATCACGATACAGAGTTTATTCTTTAATGAGATCACGATATAGAGTGTAATCTTTAATGAGATCTCGATACAGAGTTTATTCTTTAATGAGATCACGATACAGAGTTTATTCTTTAATGAGATCATGATAGTTTATTCTTTAATGAGATCACGATACAGAGTTTATTCTTTAATGAGATCACGATACAGAGTTTATTCTTTAACCCCTTCCCGACCGCGGACGTACCATGTACGTCATTGCAGCGGGTCTCTCTTAGACCCGCTGACGTACATGGTACGTCCTGCCGTTTTTGAGCTGCTGGAAGCGATCGGATCGCTTCCAGCAGCTGAAACGCCATTGCAGGATGCCTGGGAGTCCAGGCATCCGTGCAATGGCCGTTAGAAGTGCCGGGGCACCATGTGATCGCTCCCCGGGAGCGATCTACATCCGGTTGCACCGGAGAGGTGCCCGGCACTTCTACAGAGCGCTGGAAGCGATCGGATCGCTTCCAGCTGCTCTGAGCATATTACAAGGATGCCTCGACATCGAGGCATCCTTGTAATATACTTACCTGCCGCCGGTCCGTCCGTGATCGCTCCCCCCGAGCGATCACTTCCGGTAGCGGCAGGAAGTACTGAGTGCCACGAGGTATCGTGGCACTCAGTACAAAATCGATCACTTCAGTGATCAGGTGCTCTGCTGGGTGCCTCGAGGGATCAAGGCACCCAGCAGAGTAAAAAAAAGTAAAAAAAAAGTGAAAAAAAAGTGTAAAAAAAAAGTAAAAAAAAGTGTGTAAAAAAAGTGTAAAAAAAGAAAAATAAATAAAATAAACTGACAGTTAGGGGTTGGGTTAGGGTTAGGGTTAGGGTTAGGGTTAGGGTAGGGTTAGGGGTAGGGTTAGGGTTAGGGTTAGGGTAGGGGTAGGGTTAGGGTAGGGTTAGGGTTAGGGTTAGGGGTAGGGTTAGGGGTAGGGTTAGGGTTAGGGGTAGGGTTAGGGGTAGGGTTAGGGTTAGGGGTAGGGTTAGGGTAGGGTTAGGGGTAGGGTAGGGTTAGGGGTAGGGTTAGGGTTAGGGTTAGGGGTAGGGTTAGGGTTAGGGGTAGGGTTAGGGTTAGGGGTGGGTAGGGGTAGGGTTAGGGTTAGGGGTAGGGTTAGGGTTAGGGTTAGGGTTAGGGGTAGGGTTAGGGTTAGGGGTAGGGTTAGGGTTAGGGTTAGGGGTAGGGTTAGGGGTAGGGTTAGGGTTAGGGGTAGGGTTAGGGGTAGGGTTAGGGGTAGGGTTAGGGGTAGGGATAGGGTTAGGGTTCTAAGGGCAGGGTCAGGGGTAGGGTTAGGGTTCTATGGGCAGGGTCATCTTGGGGCTGAGTGGGATGTTCCTAGCCTGCCTCATCAGAGAGGCAGGCTAGCAACATCCAATCAGAAGTTAGAAAAAATCAAAATAAAATTTCTAATTTGTCAGGTCAGGCCAATATTTTGTAAATATTGGCTCTGACCTCTGTGATTCTCCCTCCCTCTCCTCACTTGTGTTTTGGTGAGCGAGAGAGAGAGATCAGATTTGACAGGTTAGAGATTTTAGTGAGATTTAGTGAGATTAGAAAAATTGAGGCAGATTTAGAGAGATTTTAGGGAGATTTAGAAGAATTGAGGCAGGTTTAGAGGGATTTAGAGAGATTTAGGTGTTTATTTGTATTTTCTTGTGAAACCCAACGGTTCTTCTAAGAACCAACAATCCACTTATATATATATATAATAATTATAAAATTTTATAATCTATTATATATAATGTCTGAGAGGGTGTACAGCGCCGAGGAGGCATATGCCATCCTGGCGTCAGAATCTGAGGCATCTGCGTCAGACTCAGACCCTCATTTCGACCCCGCTAACTGCTCAGAGGCGTCGCTAGATACATTATCTATGCTGGCTGATGTATCTAGTGATGTTTCTGATGCAGATCCTGGGTCACCACCTGCCAGCAGGAGACGCACAGCTCCAGCTGAGGAGTGGGTAGTGCCTCATCGCCAGAGGCCAGATATCCCTCCTTTCACGGCAAATCCTGGCATCAATATTGATGTTGCAGGATTTACCGCCACACAGTTTTTGCAGGTGTTTATGGGGGATGATTTGTTGGGCCACATCGTGGCCCAATCAAATCTGTATGCCCATCAGCATTGTGCTGCGAAGCCAGACTCCTACTTGGCAAGGCAGCAATGGACCCCGCTAGATGTGCCAGAATTTCTGAAATTCTGGGCACTTACTATGCTGAGGGCATCATAAAGAAGCCCTCAATTCGCTCCTGCTGGAGCAGTAGCCCCATCTGCTCTACCCCCATTTACCTCCAATCAATGTCACGTAGAAGGTATGAAAACATTTTGCGTTTCATGCACTTCAGTGACAACAGCCTGTGCTCCCCTAGAGAGCATCCCCAGTTTGACAGGCACCAGACTTTTACATTTTATTCGTACTTTTTATGTTCTACAATTGGTGCTGTATTTTGCCAAAATCTTTGCACACCTATGCATGGGGGGCATGGGTGTACTCAGGAGATCTTGCAGAAAACAACCTGGAGAGTTTTCATGCAGTAACAAACAACAGTGTCTGCTAAGGCTAGGGTCAGACGAGCGTGATTTCTACGGACTGTACGTCCGTGCAGTACGGACATCGTCAGTACGGAAGACGCAGTAGTGGTCACACAGTCCGTTTTTTCACTGACATTTATTTTTTGACAGATGTAGGAGGGACAATAAATTCAATTGCAAAACCATTTTGTCCGTGAAAAATGCATGACGTATAAATGCAGTCCGTCTGACCACGTTCCATCACTCACACACAAAGCTATGCAGACGTTGCGGACGCAGCGCACTTTGTGCGGCCGTTCTAGCGGTTCTACGTTCTTGCCTGCCTTGCGTCCGTGGGCCGCGGCCGTTGTGCGTCCGCAGTTCAGTGCGGACGTACTTCGTGTGTCGGGCTCCGTTGGACTTTATGTCATGCTATCACGGACGTACTTTTAGGCGCGATCACGGACGTGAACACTACGCTCGTCTGACCCTAGCCTAAATCACAGTCCAAAACTACTGTGGGCGTAAAAATCTGAAATTTGAAAAATTACCGCCACACACCTTGTTGCCAAATGTTTTGGGCTAAAACCGTTGCATCCATGGCATCAAAGCACTCCATATGCAATACCTTGGGGTGTCAACATAACAAATATAAACAATTTTCTGGCAATAATTCAAACTGGGGTATGCGGTAGACCCAAAACCAAAGATAGGCCTAGCTGAAGAAATAATCTCAATTTCAACTCTAATGACAAAGTCATAAAAATTGTATTTGAACCTTCCCAAAATCCTGGCAAACCTAGGCATGGGGGGCATGGGTGTACTCAGGAGATCTTGCAGAAAACAACCTGGAGAGTTTTCATGCAGTAACAAACAACAGTGTCTGCTAAATCACAGTCCAAAACTACTGTGGGCGTAAAAATCTGAAAATTGAAAAATTACCGCCACACACCTTCTCAAATGTTTTGGGCTAAAACCGTTGCATCCATGGCATCAAAGCACTCCATATGCAATACCTTGGGGTGTCAACATAACAAATATAAACAATTTTCTGGCAATAATTCAAACTGGGGTATGCGGTAGACCCAAAACCAAAGCTAGGCCTAGCTGAAGAAATAATCTCAATTTCAACTCCAATGACAAAGTCATAAAAATTGTATTTGAACCTTCCCAAAATCCTGGCAAACCTATGCATGGGGGGCATGGGTGTACTCAGGAGACCTTGCAGAAAACAACCTGGAGAGTTTTCATGCAGTAAAAAACAACAGTGTCTCCTAAATCACAGTCCAAAACTGATGTGGGTGTGAAAATGAAAAATGACCACCAAACAGTATCTAATTTGTTTGGAGCAAACGGATGCATCCATAGCATAAAAACACTCCATTTACAATACTTTGGGGTGTTAGCTTACCAAATATATGCACGTTCATAAAACTGGGGTATGTAAAAAGGCCCCTAAAAAGAAGATAAGCAAAGAAGATACTGTATGTCAAATTAGAAAAATTGACAAGCACATGTCAAAGATTGGCGTAGCACCCCAAAACAAACAAACAAATCTATATATGGGTGGTATCAATTTACTCAGAAGATGTTGCTGAACATATTTTGGGGTGTTTTTTGGCAGTAACCCATAACTGGATTTGACAATTCATGCCTAAAGTACAATGTGTGTGAAAAAATAACACAAAAAGTGATTACCTGAAAGTTTGACAAAGAGCTAGTGCATGGAAAGTGTTAAAATACAACTCTTTGAAGCACCCTAGGGTGTGCCCTTTCTAAAAATATAGGTTTGATGGGGGTAAATTACTTTGGCCGGCTTCAAAAATGTCCCAAATAGGACATGGGTGCATGATGACGAAATGTGAAAATTCCAAGTTGGAAAACTGAAATGCGCACCCCCCAAATAAGGCCTTTTAGCCCCCAAATGACCCGACATACCTATACATGGGTGGTATCAATTTACTCAGAAGATGTTGCTGAACATATTTTGGGGTGTTTTTTGGCAGTAACCCATAACTGGATTTGACAATTCATGCCTAAAGTACAATGTGTGTGAAAAAATAACACAAAAAGTGACTACCTGAAAGATTGACAAAGAGCTAGTGCATGGAAAGTGTTAAAATACAACTCTTTGAAGCACCCTAGGGTGTGCCCTTTCTAAAAATATATGGTTTGATGGGGGTAAATTACTTTGGCCGGCTTCAAAAATGTCCCAAATAGGACATGGGTGCATGATGACGAAATGTAAAAATTCCAAGTTGGAAAACTGAAATGCGCACCCCCCAAATAAGGCCTTTTAGCCCCCAAATGACCCGACATACCTATACATGGGTGGTATCAATTTACTCAGAAGATGTTGCTGAACATATTTTGGGGTGTTTTTTGGCAGTAACCCATAACTGGATTTGACAATTCATGCCTAAAGTACAATGTGTGTGAAAAAATAACACAAAAAGTGACTACCTGAAAGATTGACAAAGAGCTAGTGCATGGAAAGTGTTAAAATACAACTCTTTGAAGCACCCTAGGGTGTGCCCTTTCTAAAAATATATGGTTTGATGGGGGTAAATTACTTTGGCCGGCTTCAAAAATGTCCCAAATAGGACATGGTGCATGATGACGAAATGTGAAAATTCCAAGTTGGAAAACTGAAATGCGCACCCCCCAAATAAGGCCTTTTAGCCCCCAAATGACCCGACATACCTATACATGGGTGGTATCAATTTACTCAGAAGATGTTGCTGAACATATTTTGGGGTGTTTTTTGGCAGTAACCCATAACTGGATTTGACAATTCATGCCTAAAGTACAATGTGTGTGAAAAAATAACACAAAAAGTGACTACCTGAAAGATTGACAAAGAGCTAGTGCATGGAAAGTGTTAAAATACAACTCTTTGAAGCACCCTAGGGTGTGCCCTTTCTAAAAATATATGGTTTGATGGGGGTAAATTACTTTGGCCGGCTTCAAAAATGTCCCAAATAGGACATGGGTGCATGATGACGAAATGTGAAAATTCCAAGTTGGAAAACTGAAATGCGCACCCCCCAAATAAGGCCTTTTAGCCCCCAAATGACCCGACATACCTATACATGGGTGGTATCAATTTACTCAGAAGATGTTGCTGAACATATTTTGGGGTGTTTTTTGCAGTACCCATAACTGGATTTGACAATTCATGCCTAAAGTACAATGTGTGTGAAAAAATAACACAAAAAGTGACTACCTGAAAGATTGACAAAGAGCTAGTGCATGGAAAGTGTTAAAATACAACTCTTTGAAGCACCCTAGGGTGTGCCCTTTCTAAAAATATATGGTTTGATGGGGGTAAATTACTTTGGCCGGCTTCAAAAATGTCCCAAATAGGACATGGGGGCATGATGACGAAATGTGAAAATTCCAAGTTGGAAAACTGAAATGTGGCACCCCCCAAATAAGGCCTTTTAGCCCCCAAATGACCCGACATACCTATACTTGGGTGGTATCAATTTACTCAGAAGATGTTGATGAACATATTTTGGGGTGCTTTTTGCAGTAAACCTTAGTTCACAGTACATGTATTCTTAAATTGCGTTTCAAAAAAAAAATCACCAAATTTTTTTTTTTTTTCAAACTTTGGCATAGATTTGTGGTAAAATGGTTTGCATGGAAAGAGTCAAAATACCCCAAGTTTAATACCTTGATTTGTGTACTTTAAAAAAATATGTATAGTGTGGAGGGTTATTCAGGAATTAGTGACAGATATCAGTGTTACAAATGTCACTATCACTAGTTTTTGAAAAATAAACTCTTTGGAATGGCAAAGTGCTACTTGCACTTATGTTTGGCATAAAATAAGGAAAAAAGCGAGGAATATGTAAACATTGGGTATTGCTAAACTCAGTACTAAATTTTAGAAATACTAAGGAATAGAAAAATTTTTGACGGTTGTTGATACATAAAGAAATTTTGGGGGTCAAAGTTCGAAAAAAGTGGTGTTTTTTTTCAATTTTTGTGTCATTTTCACAATATTTTTTATATAAATTATATGAAATGATGAAAAAATGGTATCTTTATAAAGTCCATTAGTGACGAGAAAAACAGTGTAAAAATATGTGTGGTTTACATAAACAGTTAAGAGGAAAATTTGACGTAAACACTAAGAGCGCAGAACGTAAAAACAGCTGCGGTCACGAACGGACGGATTTGTGTAAACCGCCCGGTCACTAAGGGGTTAATGAGATCACGATACAGAGTTTATTCTTTAATGAGATCATGATAGTTTATTCTTTAATGAGATCACGATACAGAGTTTATTCTTTACTGAGATCACGATCAGAGTTTTACTCTTTAATGAGATCATGATACAGAGTTTAATCTTTAATGAGATCACGATACAGAGTTTATTCCTTAATGAGATCACGATACAGAGTTTATACTTTAATGAGATCACGATCAGAGTTTTATTCTTTAATGAGATCACGATACACAGTTTATTCCTTAATGAGAATCACGTTACAGAGTTTATTCTTTAATGAGATCACGATACAGAGTTTACTCTTTAATGAGATCATGAATACAGAGTTTAATCTTTAATGAGATCACGATACAGAGTTTATTCCTTAATGAGATCACGATATAGATTTATTCTTTATGAGATCACGTTACAGAGTTTTTCTTTAATGAGATCACGATACATAGTTTATTCTTTAATGAGATCATGATACAGAGTTTAATCTTTAATGAGATCTCGATACAGAGTTTATTCTTTAATGAGATCATGATACAGAGTTTATTCTTTAATGAGATCACGATATAGAGTGTAATCTTTATTGAGATCATGATACAGAGTTTATTCTTTAATAAGATCACGTTACAGAGTTTATTCTTTAATGAGATCACGATACAGAGTTTACTCTTTAATGAGATCATGATACAGAGTTTAATCTTTAATGAGATCACGATACAGAGTTTATTCCTTAATGAGATCACGATATAGAATTTATTCTTTAATGAGATCACGTTACAGAGTTTATTCTTTAATGAGATCACGATACATAGTTTATTCTTTAATGAGATCACGATATAGAGTGTAATCTTTAATGAAATCTCGATACAGAGTTTATTCTTTAATGAGATCACGATACAGAGTTTATTCTTTAATGAGATCATGATACAGAGTTTATTCTTTAATGAGATCACGATATAGAGTGTAATCTTTAATGAGATCTCGATACAGAGTTTATTCTTTAATGAGATCATAATACAGAGTTTATTCTTTACTGAGATCACGATACAGAGTTTACTCTTTAATGAGATCATGATACAGAGTTTAATCTTTAATGAGATCACGATACAGAGTTTATTCCTTAATGAGATCACAATACACAGTTTATTCCTTAATGAGATCACGTTACAGAGTTTATTCTTTAATGAGATCATGATACCGAGTTTATTCTTTAATGAGATCACGATACAGAGTTTATTCTTTAATGAGATCATAATACAGAGTTTTTTTATTCCTTAATGAGATCACGATACAGAGTTTACTCTTTAATGAGATCATGATACAGAGTTTAATCTTTAATGAGATCACGATACAGAGTTTATTCCTTAATGAGAATCAACGATATAAGAATTTATTCTTTAAATTGAGATCACGTTACAGAGTTTATTCTTTAATGAGATCATGATACGTAGTTTATTCCTCAATGAGATCACGATAGTTTATTCTTTAATGAGATCACGATACAGAGTTTAATCTTTAATGAGATCACGATACAGAGTTTATTCCTCAATGAGATCACGATACAGAGTTTATTCTTTAATGAGATCACGATACAGAGTTTATTCTTTAATGAGATCATGATACAGAGTTTATTCTTTAATGAGATCACGTTACAGAGTTTATTCTTTTATGAGATCACGATACAGAGTTTATTCTTTAATGAGATCATAATACAGAGTTTATTCTTTAATGAGATCACGATACAGAGTTTACTCTTTAATGAGATCATGATACAGAGTTTAATCTTTAATGAGATCACGATACAGAGTTTATTCCTTAATGAGATCACGATATAGAATTTATTCTTTAATGAGATCAACGTTACAGAGTTTATTCTTTAATGAGATCATGATACGTAGTTTTTATTCCTCGCAATGAGATCAACGATAGTTTATTCTTTAATGAGATCACGATACAGAGTTTAATCTTTAATGAGAATCACGATACAGAGTTTATTCCTCAATGAGATCACGATAGTTTATTCT
>RXON01000768.1:0-86500 GCA_009667805.1 Leptobrachium leishanense | reverse complement strand
GCATGTATTTTTTCAGCATATGTAACTATCTAACTATGTAAGATCATGTTAGACTAACCTAAGTTTGAAAATTGAAACGCTGTTTGCAAATAAACTGAATGAAAATGTCTGAAATTTACACATATGATCCAATGAATGATAATAAAAAGGTCTGTTACAGAAGAAAAAACGATTTAAAAAAAGAAATAGAAAAACAATTTTGCTGAAAAAAATTACGAAAAATGCCTAAAAGATCCTAACAAAATCTATAAATAAAGAGACTTTTTGCTGCAGATTAAAATAATAAATGGTTTATTAGATATTGAATTAAAACGGGAATATTTTTAACTTTGAAGCCTATGGGATTTGCCTGATTAAACCTGTCAAATGAAACCGCTGAACAGCAGGGCAGTTCACTGACATTTCTCTGCTGTTCATTGCTTCTCTATGGGGGATTTCACTGTCGCCGAACAGGCACCGTATTTCACTGCCCTTGAACAGTCACCATACTTCCTGGCAATTCACCAAAATTTGGTGAACTGCCTGCTCTCTGAATAATCGAATGGCCCCAAAATGTCCCCGTACGGGGAAATTCAGTGTCCGGTTGCAAAATCAAATGGCACGCTGACCACAGTCACTTCTCTCAAATGTCTAGGTATGTGGTTGGACCCTAATCTATCCTTTGGCCCTCACATCGAAAAACTCTCATCTAAACTTTACCCCAAACTAGGTGCCCTGTATAGAAACAAATCCTGCCTGAGCCCCGCGGTAAGAAAGCAGATTGTACAACAAATGCTTATGCCGGCTATTGATTACGGAGATGTAGTGTACGCATCCGCCCCGCAAACACATCTTCAGAAACTTACTACATTGTATAACTCATTCTGCCGCTTGCATTACAATGTAACTACATGACCCACCATTGTGACATGTTAAAAGAGCTAAACTGGCCATCGCTGGAATCTAGACGCACCCTTCACCTTTCCAGCCTGGTGTTTAAGAGCTTTTCTGGGAAGCTGCCACCCTATCTGAATAGACTGCTTCCCCCAGCAGCTCCCTCAACCTATAACCTCCGATCCAGGACCAGCACCTTACTTGCAATACCACAATACAAAAAGACAGTGGCTCGATCCTCATTTTCCTACAGAGCACCGCAATTATGGAATAACCTCCCAGACACCATCAAATCTTCCAGTCTTATGTCACTGAAGAGCTCCTTACTAACATACCTCAATACAGAATGCACCTGTAAACATGTAACATAATACCTATTTCCTACATATTTATTTTCTGTTAATCTGTATATTTGTGTTGTTTTTTTAATATCTTGCATTGTATTACTTTGTATTTCTGTAACTGTAACACTTCAATGTTCTTGAACCCAGGATATACTTGAAAACGAGAGAAATCTCAATGTATCCTTCCTGGTAAAATCCTTTATAAATAAATAAATAAATAAATTTTGGGGCCAGATCAGCTCTCTCTGAATAACCACTTAAATGTTACCAGTTCACCTCTGCAATGTACACGGTAAAAGAGCAGCCCTTTCCCGCACGTTACACTGGCTGCTATTCCAGGAAACATGAAAAAACTCATCAAACTGGTTTATACTGATCAGAAATATTTCTGAGCTACGCTCCTTACATTTGTCACCTCTGGCAAATAATTCAAATTCTGTGCATTAGGTCACAAAACGACTTCCCGGGACCGGTCCAACAACGCTCATTGTGTTAACCTGCAGCAAAGCAGCTCCGATGCACCGATTCCCTAAAATATTAACCCTGTATTCATCTCCACGCCAACCACTGGAAACTAAAGGCATTTTCAGGAATCAGATATTTTCACATATTAAGAATGAAAAATATGATTTATATATAAAACTAATTAGCAGCGGCACGTAGCAAGACGACATCTGCCAAATATATAAATAAAACAAACATGCGAAGACACAAAGCATTACAACCTCGGCGAGACGACACAATGAAAATGAAAGGTCAGCTGTTTACAATCTCACTCCAGTGTCGACAATCTCTCCCTGCGATCCCCAAATCTCCTTTACAGCTGCCAATCCGGGCTAGGATATTATTATTTATTTATTAAGCGCCAACACATTCTGCAGAGTTGTGCAAAGGTAGAATGGATAAAGACAAGACAATTCTACAATACACCAAGGAGGCAAGTCAAACTGTCACCAACAGATACAGGAGGAATGGAGGGCCCTATTCCCATGGGATTTTACAATCTAGATGGGTGAAGAAACAGGAGGGGGGACTGTAACGATGAGAGGGTGTCTTCAGAGAAATGAGGACGGTTATTGGGTCGGTTGGCTATCTTGTTACAGAGTCGGATGGTTGGCTTCCCTAAACAGAAGTGTCTTTAGGGAGTGTGTAAAGGAAGCCAGATTGGGGGACAGTCTGATATTGCAAGGAAACGGGTTCCATAGGTTTGGTAGTAACGAGAAATATATTCACCAGTGAACTGACCCAACTAGGTCAGTCACTGTTTATCCGGGAGCGGCAAAAAACAATGGCACAAATGCCTTTAATTCATCACAAAGAGACACTCCCAAATACCAATTTAAAAACAACGTTCAAACAACAGCATTGTGAGGAGAGATTAGAGATATATGATAATTGACACAGCAGCTATTATTGCAAAAGTGTGATACAGCCGAAAATACAGGGAAGTATAGCTGAAGAACGGCCTCAAAAAATAAGCTAAATTGCCTGGGATCGAAGTTCCAAATAATTAGTACACAGCCAAAGTACAAAGCTGCTAAGAGATATATGTTCACAATTGACCGTCTCTCACACTTGCTGCTAGCCCTTCACAAGACATACAGCATTAAAACCAAAAAAGGTAAAACACTCAGCTCGACATATGTTTCGCCGGTAACCACCGGCTTCATCTGGAGCGAAAATTGAATAGCTTGTCGTAAGTGTTCCCCTTCCTCCTTAAAAGATGTTAGGTCTACTAGGATTAACCAATGAGAAGATAGGTATGTCCTACGTATCGTAAAGTGCTTACAGCCGGTGTCCACAGCAATGAGCTGGAACTGATTAGCTGGATCTAATCATAATGCACTGTAATGCACAATAATGCACATAATGCACAATCATCAAATGTCCTTATTTTACCAATGAATAGACGAGGGTGATGCTATGTGAGTGAACGGAAAAATTAACTACTAAGCATTGATAATTATATCACTATTGATTGTAACGTTCATACTCTATGGATTAACACTCGCTCATCATCACGTTGGTGAAAAATACGATCAATTCAATGGAATTTTCAATGGACTTTTCTGGTCTGGCTGAGAAGCTCTGCCAGCCCTGGGTACCCGGTTAGGAAACACTGTACCACCAGATTTAGGATGTGTGCTAGGCATGGTACATGCGTCAAGTTACTCTGGCGTAGGGCGGAGAGAAGGTTGCTGCCATTATCACAGACGACCATTCCCAGCTCAAGCTGGCGTGGTGCTAACCATCTCTGCACCTGCCCCTGCAGAGCTTGCAGAATTTCTGGCCCGGTGTGGCTCCTGTCCCCTAAACAAACCAGCTCAATCACAGTATGGCATCTTTTTGCTTGAGCCATTGTGTAGCCCCTGAAATGCGTTGGTTTAACTGCTACTTCGCCAGAGACAGAGAAGGAGGAGGAGGAGGAAGAGGAAGAGGTGGTGGAGCAGACAGACCTCATATAAGCAGCTTTCTGGAGGTGTGGTGGATGAACAAGCTCCAGCACAAAGCCCTGTCCTGGATCCCTCCCAGCTGCAAGCAGAGTTACCCAGTGTGCCGTGAAGGAAATGTAACGGTACTGTCCATGCTTGCTGGACCACGTGTCTAAAGTAATGTGCACCCTTGCTGCTGACTGCCTTTCCCAATGACTCCATAACATTGTCTTCCACATGCTGGTATAGTGCTGGAATGGCCTTCCATGAAAAGAACTGACGTTTTGCAACCTGCCACTGTGGTACAGCACATTCGGCAAATTCACGGAAGGAGGCAGAGTCCACCAGCTGGAAAGGCAGCAGCTGTAATACGAGTTATTTTGCCAAGCTGGCATTTAAACGCTGTGCAAGGGGATGTTTGGGACTATATTTTTTCATACGCTGCAGCAGCTGGGACAATGAAATCTGACTGCGTAAATCTGCAGCTGATGGGATGCTGTCACATTCTGAGGAAGGACCTGGTACACTCATTAATATAACATCATCCCTGTCAGTGGAGGTTGTAGACAATGATATGCCAGGACATATAGTGGGGATAGAGACAGATGAGGACCTATGGGAAGTGTGGTGCCAACCGGATGCATGACAGGTGGTCATGGGAAGCCTGGGAAGCCTTCTAAGTGAAGCCTTCAAAGTGAGCACTTAGAGATCTTCTGGAGATTCTCTGGAGGTAGTCTGAGGTTAGACAGGAGGTAGAAAACCTACAAAAAGGTAAGATTTGCTGGTTTAAATCCATTCTTTTATAATGGCAGGCTTGGTCCAGTGTAAGAGCTGTCATGCATTTGTTTTTAGATCCAATTTTTGGAGGTTTGGAGTGTGCCTGATATGTAGGCAGTTGTCTTTATTGCAGCAGGAAATTGCCTGTTTGAAGTCTGTGATTTGTAAATTATCTGTTAGACAAACTCAGGCTATGACTGTTACAAAGCCACTGCCACAGAGGCCTCCTAGGAGCGGCAGATGGACTACTGTAGGATCTGGTAGACTTAGAATTGTGGATAGAAGGCATGTCCCACAGTCTGTGGCTCTTCTTAATTCTTTTGAGGCACTTTCAGAGTGTAGTGGTAAGACGGATGTAGGCTCAGACACCATAGTTGAGGAACCACCATCCCCTATGCCTAAGGTATGCAGGACTGCAACCAAGGACAAAAAGGAAAAGGTGGGACTTAATAAAAGGCAATTGTTGCTGGGTGATTCTATCATAAGAGGTGTTGAGCTGGAGAGTAGTGGTTTGGCGAGATGTCTTCCTGGGGCTACTGCTCGTAGAGACAAGAGACGTATTCTCAATATTGTCAAACAAGCAAAGCAGCAAGGGGAAGTGGACATTCTAGTCCATCTAGGGACAAATGACTTGGCTAGCAATGAGGTTTCTGAGATTAAGGAAGATTTCTCTGTTCTTGGAGGTGAAATACAGCAGATTGTGTCCACTGTGACATTCTCTGAAGTTCTGCCTGTGCATAACATTCAGGATAGGCAGATGCGCAATAGGGAATTTAATTTGTGGCTTCGGGAATGGTGCCGGGAGCAAGGATTTGGCTTTGTGTCCCATGATAGCTCTAATTGGAGCAGAAAGGAACTGTATAAAAAAAATGGTTTGCATCTTACTCATAGGGGAACATATGTTCTCAGTGAGAAGTTCAAAGGTTTCACAAAGGAATATTTAAACTAGGAGGGGGGGACAAAAGGGTAAAAAACAATCAGCCCGATTGTCCCCCAAAAGTAAATCGGAGGGTGCAAGCAACATGCGGGGTAAAAAATGACAAGCTCAGAGTCATGTCTATAAATGCTCGCAGTTTAGTTAACAAAATCAATGAACTGGAGGCAATGATGGTAGCTGAAAAAGTAGATTTAGTGGCGTTTACTGAGACATGGTTCAGTGAGAAAAATAACTGGGACATAACAATACCGGGGTACTCTTTATATAGAAAAGACAGGGAAGGTAGGAAAGGAGGAGGAGTGGCCCTGTATGTGAAAAACAACATAAAAACGAACCAAATAAAAGTGAGCGAGGTGAACATAGAGTCAGTTTGGGTTACGCTAACATTTGGCAATCATACAGTAGCTCGTGTAGGTGTGATCTATAGACCCCCTGGACAAGTAGAAGAGCTAGATAATCTGCTGTTTGAGGAAATAGCCAAAATGGCAATGAAGGGGGAAGTTATTATCATGGGGAACTTTAATCTTCCTGATGTGAACTGGAAAACCAAAATAGCTGGGTGCACCAGGAGTACAAATATTCTAAACTCCCTACTGGGATTATCACTAACACAAATAGTTGAGGAGCCAACCCGTAAAGAGGCCATATTGGATTTAATACTCACAAATGGAGGTTTGGTATCATACGTTGTTGTAGGTGAAAATTTGGGATCTAGTGATCACCAGTCAGTGTGGTTTAATATAAGAACAGTGATGGAGCCGCACCACACAAAAACAAAAGTTTTAGACTTTAAAAATGCAGATTTTTCTAAAATGAGATTTTGTGTGAATGAGTCATTATCAGACTGGAGGAGTTTAAAGAAAGTCCAGGAGAAATGGGATTATTTAAAGGAAGCATTATTGAAGGCCACAGGCAATTGCATTCGGCTTGATAGCAAAAACAAAAAAGGGAAGAAACCACTGTGGTACTCTGCAGAAGTGGCCAAAATAGTGAAGGACAAAAAGATAGCATTCAATAAAAATAAAAAAAACTCAGAGTGAAGAAGATAGGCAAACCTATAAAATTAGGCAGAAAGAGGCCAAACAATTTATAAGAACTTCCAAAGCACAAGCAGAAGAGAAAATAGCTCAGTCAGTAAAAAGGGGGACAAAACATTTTTTAGATACATAAATGAGAAAAGAAAAGTAAAACAAGGATTAATTAGATTAAAAACAAAGGAAGGAAGGTATGTAGAAGAGGATAAAAGTCTCGCTGACTGCCTCAATGAATATTTTTTTCAGTCTTTGCAGAAGAAAAGGAAGGAAAGGGACCTCAGCTAGGAGGAAACACTAACGAGACATTTACATATGAGTTTACAGAGGAGGAGGATCTACAGCAGGTGTCTAAAGTAAAGACAAGTCAATGGGGCCTGATGGGATCCACCCTAAATTATTAAAAGAGCTCAGTGATGTAATAGCAAAATAGTTAACAGATTTATTTAACCAATCCTTGTTAACCGGAGTCGTCCCAGAAGACTGGAAATTAGCAAATGTTGTGCCCATTTACAAGAAGGGTAGTAGGGAGGAATCGGGGAACTATAGGCCAGTTAGTCTTACGTCAGTAGTGGGGAAATTAATGGAAATCATGTTAAAGGAAAGGTTTGTTGAACATCTAAAAACACATAGATTACAGGATCAGAAACAACATGGGTTTATCTCAGGGAGATCATGCCAAACTAATCTTATTGATTTTTTTGATTGGGTAACAAAAATAATAGACACAGGTGGTGCAGTAGACATTGCTTATTTAGATTTCAGTAAGGCTTTTGATACAGTTCCACATAGAAGGCTTATCAATAAATTGCAATCTTTGAGCTTGGATTCCAATATTGTTGAATGGATTAGGCAGTGGCTGAGTGACAGGCAACAGAGGGTTGTGGTAAATGGAGTTTATTCGGCGCAAGGTCTTGTTACCAGTGGGGTACCTCAGGGGTCAGTACTTGGACCCATTCTCTTTAATATTTTTATTAGTGATATTGCAGAAGGTATTAATGGAAAAGTATGTCTTTTTGCTGATGACACAAAGATTTGCAACAGGGTTGACGTTCCTGGAGGGATCAGCCAAATGACAAATGATTTAGGTAAACTAAAAAAATGGTCGGAGCTGTGGCAATTGAGTTTTAATGTGGATAAGTGCAAGATAATGCACCTGTGATGTAAAAACCCAATGGCTTAATATAGAATATTTGATACAGTCCTAACCTCAACATCTGAGGAAAGGGATTTAGGGGTTATTATTTCAGAGGATCTAAGGTAAGTAGTCAATGTAATAGAGCAGCAGGAAATGCTAGCAGAATGCTTGGTTGTGTAGGGAGAGGTATTAGCAGTAGGAAAAGGGAAGTGCTCATGCCACTGTACAGAGCACTGGTGAGACCTCACTTGGAGTACTGTGTGCAGTACTGGAGACCGTATCTCCAGAAGGATATAGACATCTTAGAGAGAGTTCAGGAAGGGCTACTAAAATGGTGTACAGCTTGAAGGAGAAAAGTTACCAGGAAAGGCTTAATGATCTTAACATGTATAGCTTGGAAAAAAGACGAGACAGAGGAGATATGATAGAAACATTTAAATACGTAAAGGGAATCCACAAGGTAGAGGAAGGGAGTATATTTAAAAGGAAACAAAGTAGCAAAACAAGAGGACACAGTCATATATTATAGGGGCAAAGGTTTAAAAGTAACACCAGGAATCATTATTTTACTGAGAGGGTGGTGGATACATGGAACAGCCTTCCAGTTGAAGTGGTAGAGGCCAAAACAGTAATTGAATTTAAGCAGGCATGGGATAGGCATAAGGCTATCCTAAACAAAAGATAAATCCAGGTAAAGTATCCATGTAATTGGGCAGACTAGATGGGCCGAAAGGTTCTAATCTGCCGACATTTTTCTATATTTCTATTTCATATGTAGGGATGAGCGGTTCGGGTTCGGACAGTTCGGAGTTCGGCCCGAACTTAGCCTGTTCGGGTAGATCGCGAACTCCGAACATTTCCGGGTGTTCGAAAGCAAGTTCGACCACAATGCATCACAATGGACCACAATGCATTTTCCCACTGGCCTGAGGCTCGTAATTGGCTACAGCCTTGCACCTGACCACAGGTCTGGTGCAAGACAGGTTCAACAGTATGCCAATCACCGCTCAGAGTCCTGATTGGGCAAAGTTTGCCCAATCATGGGGCTCACAGAGCTAAGTCCTGCAGCACACTATATAACGTTTCCACGTGCCGATTTTGCACGCATTTCAGAGGAAATTTCAGAGGAGATTGGTGTGTGTTGTTACTGCCGGTCTGCCACGCTACTGGGGGGGTCTGGGGGTGTCTCATTTCAACAAAATATCAGGGAATTGAGGTGATGTGTGTCTTGTCACTGTGCAGCAAGTTTTTTTGGGGTCACTAATTCCTTTAAAACATTTGTGAATTGAGGTGATCTTCTGTGTCTTGTCACACAGCCAGCAAGTTTTTGTTGGGGCTCAGTAATTTCTTTAAAACATTTGTGAATTGAGGTGATCTGTGTCTTGTCACACAGCCAGTACCACACAGTATTTTGGGGCTCACTAATTTCGTTAAAACATTTGTGAATTGAGGTGATCTGTGTCTTGTCACACAGCCAGTACCACGCAGTATTTTGGGGCTCACTAATTTCGTTAAAACATTTGTGAATTGAGGAGATCTGTGTCTTCTCACACAGCCAGAACCACGCAGAATTTTGGGGCTCACTAATTTCTTTAAAACATTTGTGAATTGAGGTGATCTGTGTCTTGTCATACAGCCAGTGCCATGCAGTATTTTGGGGCTCACTATAATTTCTACAAAATATTAGTGAATTGAGGTGATCTGTGTCTTGTCACACAGCCAGTACCACGCACTATTTTGGGGTCACTAATTTCTTTAAAACATTTGTGAATTGAGGTGATCTGTGTCTTGTCACACAGCCAGTGCCAAGCAGCATTTTGGGTTCACTAATTTCTTTAAAACATTTGTGAATTGAGGTGATCTGTGTCTTGTCACACAGCCAGTACCACGCAGTGTTTTGGGGCTCACTAATTTCTTTAAAACATTTGTGAATTGAGGTGACCTGTGTCTTGTTAGGAGGTTTCACTGCCACCCATCAAAGGGTCTCACTGATTTATAGGAGGTTTCACTGGCACCCATCAAAGGGTCTCACTTATTTATAAGAGGTTTCACTGCAACCCATCAAAGGGTCTCACTGATTTATAGGAGGTTTCACAGCCACCCATCAAGGGGTCTCACTGATTTATGGGAGGTTTCACTGCCACCCATCAAAGGGTCTCACTGATTTGTAGGAGGTTTCACTGCCACCCATCAAAGGGTCTCACTGATTTATAAGAGGTTTCACTCCCACCCATCAAAGGGTCTCACTGATTTATAGGAGGTTCACTGCCACCCATCAAAGGGTCTCACTAATTTATAGGAGGTTTCACTGACACCCATCAAAGGGTCTCACTGATTTATAGGAGGTTTCACAGCCACCCATCAAAGGGTCTCACTGATTTATAGGAGGTTTCACTGCCACCCATCAAAGGGTCTCACTGATTTATAGGAGGTTTCACTGCCACCCATCAAAGGGTCCTACTGATTTATAGGAGGTTTCACTGCCACCCATCAAAGGGTCTCACTGATTTATAGGAGGTTTCACAGCCACCCATCAAGGGGTCTCACTGATTTATGGGAGGTTTCACTGCCACCCATCAAAGGGTCTCACTGATTTGTAGGAGGTTTCACTGCCACCCATCAAAGGGTCTCACTGATTTATAAGAGGTTTCACTCCCACCCATCAAAGGGTCTCACTGATTTATAGGAGTTTTCACTGCCACCCATCAATGGGTCTCACTGATTTATAGGAGGTTTCACTGCCACCCATCAAAGGGTCTCACTGATTTATAGGAGGTTTCACTGCCACCCATCAAAGGGTCTCACTGATTTATAGGAGGTTTCACTGCCACCTATCAAGGGGGTCTCACTGAATTATAAGAGGTTTCACTGCCAACCATCAAAGGGTCTCACTGATTTATAGGAGGTTTCACTGCCACCCATCAAAGGGTCTCACTGATTTATAGGAGGTTTCACTGCCACCCATCAAAGGGTCTCACTGATTTATAGGAGGTTTCACTGCCACCCATCAAATTGTCTCACTGATTTATAGGATGTTTCACTGCCACCCATCAAAGGGTCTCACTGATTTGTAGGAGGTTTCACTGCCACCCATCAAAGGGTCTCACTGATTTATAAGAGGTTTCACTCCCACCCATCAAAAAGGGTCTTATTGATTTATAGGAGTTTTCACTGCCTCCCATCAATGGGTCTCACTGATTTATAGGAGATTTCACTGCCACCCATCAAGGGGTCTCACTGATTTATAAGAGCTTTCACTGCCACCCATCAAGGGGTCTCACTGCATTTTAGGAGGTTTCTGCGAATTGTAATCTGTGTCTTGTCACTGTTACCAGCTATCAGGGGGTCCTATCAGGCGGTCTCACTGAATTGTGCAGATTTCTGCGAATCGTAGTTTGTGTCTTGTCACTGGCACCCATCATGGGGTCTCACTGATTTATAAGAGGTTTCACTGCCACCCATCAAAGGGTCTCACTGATTTATAGGAGGTTTCACAGCCACCCATCAAAGGGTCTCACTGATTTATAAGAGGTTTCACTGCCACCCATCAAAGGGTCTCACTGATTTATAGGAGGTTTCACTGCCACCCTTCAAAGGGTCTCACGGATTTATAGGAGGTTTCACTGCCACCCATCAAAGGGTCTCACTGATTTATAGGAGGTTTCACTGCCACCCATCAAAGGGTCTCACTGATTTATAAGAGGTGTCACTGCCACCCATCAATGGGTCTCACTGATTTATAGGAGGATTCACTGCCACCCATCAAGGGGTCTCACTGCATTTTAGGAGGTTTCTGTGAATTGTAATCTGTGTCTTGTCACTGGCACCCATCATGGGGTCTCAAAGATTTATAGGAGGTTTCTACGAATTGTAATCTGTGTCTTGTCACTGGCTGCCAGCTATCAGGGTGTCTCACTGAGTTATACCAGAGTTCTGGAAATCTTTAATATTTATACCAGAGTTGAATCAGAGTTCTGTATATATTTAATCTATATATCACTCACCATGTCTGAAAGAACAAAAAGGACAGGCAGACGCTCCCAGACACAGATAAGAGGGCAAGCAGCCCCTGTGTCGGGAGGCTGTGCCTCTGGTCGTGGTAGACGTGGTGCATCCTCTGCAGGGGCACGCTTGTCCTTTATAACTGGTGCTGACCGTCTTCTTAACCTGCAGAAACATACAGAGGATTTGGTGGATTTGCTAGCCAGGCCATCCTCATCCTCCGAGTTAGAGAGAGTTCAGAGAAGGGCTACTAAAATGGTGTACGGCTTGAAGGAGAAAAGTTACAGGAAAGGCTTAATGATCTTAACATGTACAGCTTGGAAAAAAGACGAGACAGAGGAGATATAATAGAAACATTTAAATACGTAAAGGGAATCCACAAGGTAGAGGAAGGGAGTATATTTAAACGGAAACAGAGTAGCAAAACAAGAGGACATAGTCTTAGATTAAAGGGGCAAAGGTTTAAAAGTAACATCAGGAAACATTATTTTACTGAGAGGGTGGTGGATACATGGAACAGTCTTCCAGTTGAAGTGATAGAGGCCAAAACAGTAATTGAATTTAAGCAGGCATGGGATAGGCATAAGGCTATCCTAAACAAAAGATAAATCCAGGTTAAGTATCCATGTAATTGGGCAGACTAGATGGGCCGAAAGGTTCTTATCTGCCGACATTTTTCTATGTTTCTATGTTTCTATGTCCTCTGCCAGCCAGGCTTCTAGTGCTTTACAGTGCACCTCAGCTGCCAAAGCATCTAATGCAGCCTCCATGTCCACAGCTACTCCTGCCGTAGCCTTGCTATCACACACGGAGGAGTCAGCTGAATTGTTTGACTACAATGACAGTGACATGCTGCTTGAGGATGCACAGTAAGTACAGTGCTCTGATTCAATCTCTGAGGTTGAGCAAGGGAGTATAATCAACTGTTGTGGACGAGAATATATCTGCTTTTAAATATGTATTTGGGCCTTGGAAAAATGCTCATTTAGGTCAATGTTATGACTATGGCTTTAATACGAAAAATAATAAAGTGTCTTTTGCAGAGATAAAAAGGCAGAATGCTTGCGTAATCTCGCCATCTCTCAGGAAAAAGGAACTCAAGCAGGTGTCTCTGCAAAGACTAACCACAAATAGGAAGAAGCTCAAATGTTCTATACTTCGCGCATCCTGTTAAGATTATTTTCAGACATCACATGGTCATCCAGGATGAAGAACGTCTAGAAGAACGTCTAGAAGAACATCGCTGATTATGAAATGTTACTTTGACCTTTGAAATAGCTGAATATTTGATTTTGTTATCAATTAATAATTAAAACTGTATGTACGTAATTTTATGCTGAAGTCAATCAAAATGTTAAATTGCCTCCCATCTGCTTACATATAAACGTACTATAAATGTATCGCACGGATTAAAGAGACTCAGAGAGAAGTCACTTCCTTCGAAGTTACATAGTTACATACACCGTTTTATATTGTCTGTGTCATTTCTTATGCGCATATATCTTTGACGTTCTCCACCTAATTAGATCAGAGGCTGGCATCCGAGGAAGGACTAGCATTGTCCATTTCAATTTGGCGCCTGCAACGTGGGGCACTGGGTTATAAGCTTTATCCAGTGTGTCACCAACGAGGATTTCCTGGCGGGACCACACCAGAACCGGAGCCTGATCAACTTCGTAACCTCACAGGTAAGATACCTTTTTTTGATGTCTTATCGGTGACGTGTTCTGGTTTGTGATCCTACCCGGGAGACCCCAGTGTGACACTTGGGAAAGGCATCAAAAGTGGGGTTTTATTTAACTTTGCCCAGGTGCCCGTTTTATACACTGACCCACGAACCGCATGCCAGTCGTCTGCTTGTTTGTATGTCTCTGTTCACGGTTCTTTGTATTTCCTGATAGACATTGTATTTTGGTTGTTAATCAGAGAGATTATCGCGAACCTGTGGTAACAAGTGGGGTGACCTGGTTAGCTATCTCCAGACGGTTACAGGTGATGTGATGAAATAGGCGCATACCTGGTACTAGGACTTTCCTAACAGTCAACAGGCGATCACAAGCTTGGTAGTAGGACGCAATATATCTCTGATTGAAGTGTAGTTTGATTGACAGTCAGAAGCATTTTCTTGTGGGTACTGGGGTAGATGATGCATTAGGCGTATCTATTAGGAACTCACAGGAATATATATATCTGGTAGGAACAGGTGACGCGGTAAAGAAAGCACCTGTTGGATATATATGTTGCGGCGGTAGAGAGGTGCTAGCTACACCTTTTCTTGTAGGGCCCTATATTTGGAATATAGGGGGGGACTAGATGCTTTATTGTCGTTGTAACATAGGACACGATAGATATAGGTCTATTCTCATTTCTGACTGTTGATAAACTACGTGAATTGAAGAGTGATCAGGAAAACAAAGCTAACAAGAATGGGAAATGAACAGAGTAGCCATACTGGTTGGTTGTCGCCATGCAAATTAGTTGCAGAAAGGACAGGCAGAAGAAATGTGACGAAACTAAAAATTTTAGGCAAGATTTGCGAATTAGAGAATCCTAGATTACATGTAGAAGAATGGAAAAATGTGTTGACAAATAAGAAAGGAGTGTTGATTGATAATGGTTTATGGAATGTAGCACAGGCTTGGTACAGGGTTGCAAAGGAAATTGAGAACGAAGGGTGGATAGAAACATTAGATAAGAAGAAAGGAAAAACGAATTACTACTATCTCACCCCATAATCTGAACCCCCTTCATATGGCCAGGTTCCCAAAATTAAAGTAGAACACTCAGCCCCCACGAGTCTATACCCTGTTTTAAGTACAGACGGAGCATATTACACACCAAGTTCTGCCCCATTCCCACCAGCATCCACAAGTCAGACACCGACGATATCACCTATAATGCCCCATTTGCCCAATTTAGACACCACCCTCCGCACGATAGACCGTACCGGTGACCCGGGTCAATCCATGGGTGATGCGGGCACCTTCCTCCGGTCATTCTTATGACTCAGTAAATCGTACTGATGATTCCCTAACGTCCCACATAGGGTTACCTGCAACCACACCCCAGGTCACCCGTAGCCAGCCCACACTTTTTCCACCCCAGCACCAAGATCTTATCACCTTTCCAACCCAGCCAACCGACACCACATACCCTTTCTACCAAAACACCCATGACATCCCTCCAACTCCAAAAAACAATGTAACCTGGACACTCCCAATAGCCCGAGTACCAGGACCATCTCCCCGCCTGGGAGATTTCTCTTCCACTGACGTCCCCATAATGTATGTCACCTTCACACCATCTCAAGCCTCCTCCTTAGTAGGCACATTACCTGACCCTGAAAAACAACCTATGCCCTTTTATAGACGCATAGTTCAGATTCAGAAGACTTACTCTGCAGCATGGAGGGATCTTTTAAGTTTGTGTGAAATAAAAGCAGGCGATGGGTATTGGCCCATAATGGAAAAAGGATTAACTTCTGCACGCTTAGTATCTGATGTCTCATACCATTCAGGTTTAGAATTTTGCGAACAACTAAGAGAGTGGGCAAAGGACAGATTAGCTGACCAAGCAACCACTATAAATGATATAACTCAAGATAAGGTTGAATCAGTTGAGAAATTTTATGCCAGGTTGATGCAAGTGTTCTCCGATCTAGGATTTAATGCCTACAATAAATCACATGGCCAGATGTTATCCTCGGCATTTGTTTCTGGTCTAAAGGAACATGTGAAGAAAGGTCTTATTACAGCCAGGCCCGAATACCGGGTACTCCCTCTAGACACCCTTCTCCTGGTAGCTAAGGGTCTAGAGTCCGTGTTCCTGACGAAGAAACCCACTCCCCTTATGGCAGCGGGTACAATTGGAGGGCCGCCTAGTAGTGATGGGATGCGCCCTCCACGAACCTGTTTTAATTGTGGGCAGCGGGGCCGTTTTAAGCGGGATTGTAAAGAACCACGCAAACCATGGACCCCCCAAAGGGTTGATAACAGACCACCTCAAACATTGGTCTCCTTTGCCCCAGATAATTTTCCCCCACCTCCTCCCCTAAGCTAGGAAACCGGCAACCCTGTGTCAGGCTCCCTTGTCATGGCTGTCTCTGCGGAGGGACAGGGGGGCCACTCGCTAGGGTAATTTTACCCATTGAAGGTAATCCCACCACATTCCTCGTAGACACAGGGGCGGCCCGCAGCGTAATACGAGCCACTGACATTCCGGATCCCTCTTTTCTATCTGACATTGATATTTCATGTGTGGGTGTAGATGGCGTACCCCACTCTAATCTGTTAACCAAACCCTTACAAGTAGGAAATCACCCAGACCTCCTCGCCAGATTTGTTGTGTCCGACACCTGCCCCTCAATCTCCTTGGAGCAGATGTTCTATCTCGCCTCCAAGCCTCCATTACATTTACACCTGACGGACAGATAACCTTGTCTGCGCCACTGTCATTGCACGATAGCATGGCTCTTAACGCAATTCCCCTACTCATGTCTATTGAGTCCGGCCCAATTTCCTTCCCTCCCATCCCCGAACTACAAGAGGTTCCTGATCACCTGTGGTCGAGAGGCCCGGAGGATATCGGATGTTTGCAGGTCCCACCTGTCCTAGTAACTTTGAAACCTGGCGCAACACCACCCCGCAAACCCCAATACCCCCTGAAACCGGCTCAGTCCGCTGCCATTGCAAAACAAGTTCACATACTTATGGAAAGTGGTGCACTCGTCCAGTGCACCTCTCCATGCAATAGTCCTTTGTTCCCTGTCAAGAAAAAGACCCCAAAGGGCGAACCTGAAGCCTACAGGATGGTTCAGGATCTCCGGGCAATTAACGAGGCGACGATACTAGACACCCCACTTGTTTCCAACCCACACACTCTGTTATCTGGTATTCCACCGTCTGCCTGTTACTTTACTGTCGTAGATTTGGCTAATGCTTTTTTTAGTGTGCCACTCGACCCAGCTTGCATGTACCTGTTTGCTTTTACCCATGACAATAGGCAATACACGTGGACTGTCATGCCTCAGGGAGCGCAAAATTCCCCTACACAGTTTTCAAAAGCGATGGCCACCGTATTAGATACGTGGCAGAGACTAAACCCCCAGGTTGTCCTCCTTCAGTATGTTGATGATCTCCTCCTCTGCGCACCCTCCCGTGAGGAGGCTTTGACTGCTTCCCTAAGCCTTTTGCAGTACCTCGCTTCACAGGGCTGTAAAGCTTCCAAAGCCAAATTACGATGGTGCCTTCCAACTGTGGTTTTCCTCGGTCACTGTATTTCCCAAGGCACCAGACACTTAACTGAGTCGCGAGTATGTACGATTTTGTCTGTCCCACTGCCCCCGGCCAAGAAGCCGTTACAGGCTTTCCTGGGCCTAGTCACGTACTGTAGATCATGGATCCCTGATGCCTCTGCCCTCATGCAGCCCCTGTATGAGGCACTTAAATCCGACCCATTCTGTCTCTCTGAGGGTGCCATTACCAACTTTGATAAGCTAAAACATTGCGTTTCTGCTGCCCCGGCTCTCGGCCTCCCTGATTACGAGAAGCCTTTCAAACTATTTGTGTCCGAAGAGGTGGCCATGCTGCAGGTGTCCTTACACAACAACACGGTGGGCGCAACAGGCCGGTCGCCTATTACGCAAGCCACCTTGATCCTGTTGCCCGCGGTGCCCCTTCCTGCCTCCGAGCAGTCTTTGCAGCACATTCCCTACTCGATAAATCATCCGATATAGTACTGGGGCACCCACTGATTGTAGCTGCGCCCCATGACATCTCTGCAATCCTCCATCAAACCCAGCCAAAACATCTATCAACAGCTAGACACCTGCGCCTACAGTGTTCCCTCCTGATCCCTGATAATGTCACTCTCACCAGGTGTCAGAGCCTGAACCCGGCTACTCTCATTCCTTTTCCTGAGGGGGGTGGGTCCGATTGTGATAGAGATGAGGCCCCTCTGGCCTCCGGTTCTGATGACTCCACTGACCCTCTACCCCTCCATCCACATGATTGTCTCGAGGCCATGACCTCGGAATCAGCGCATCTGCCCACCGTACATGATGCCCCCCTCACGAATCCTGACCTAACACTGTATGTGGATGGCTCCCGCTTTGCGGATGAGTCCGGCAAATACCACACTGGGTGCGCAGTGACTACTGAATACTCGATTCTGTACACTTCCCCCTAGCCCCCACCTCCTCTGCTCAAGAAGCTGAACTACATGCCCTTACGCAGGCCTGCATAATCAGCGCACACAAGACAGCTAATATATACACAGATTCAAGATATGCGTACGGTGTTACCCATGATTTTGGCGTGCTGTGGCGAAATAGGGGTTTTCTCACAGCAGCGGGCACCCCTGTTAAACATGGGAAAGCTATACAGTCTCTTATGGACTCTCTCCTCTTACCCAAAAACTGTCGCAGTGCTAAAAATAAAAGCACATGGCAAGCTTAATACACCTGAAGCAAGAGGAAATCATCTAGCAGACCAGGCTGCAAAACAAGCAGCCACTCAGACACAGGAAAAGGAATTCGAGCAATTTATCCCACTGCTAGTACAAATTCCCGTCTTAGAACTACAAGTAACACAGCTGCAGGGCTCTGCATCACACAGTGAGAAGGGAGACTGGGAAAAAAGGGGGGCCACAAGCATACACGGACTCCTCTGCGTAAGAAATAAAGTGTGCTTACCTAAGGCACTCTATCCGGCTGTAGTACAATGGGCACATGGACACTCACACCTTTCAAAAACATTGATGAATGCACTGATTAGTAAACAATACTATGCGCCAGGCATTTCCACTCTCACTGCCTCGTACTGCAAATCCTGCGCTATCTGTGCTAAGTGCAATCCAGGTAGACCAGTGAAAGTCCCAACAAGACACCTGGCTAAGCCTTTACACCCTTTCCAAAGGGTCCAAATAGATCATATTCAGATGCCTAAGAGTGGAAGATATGAATATGCTCTTGTCCTTGTAGATATGTTTTCAGGATGGCCTGAGGCCTACCCAGTAGTTAACATGACGGCTAAAACAACAGCTAAGAAATTACTAACAGAGATTATCTGCAGGTTTGGCGTCCCTGAAGTGATAGAGAGTGACCAAGGGCCTGCATTCACCGCAACTATAACTAGGGACATTTGGTCCGCTCTAGGGGTAACCCTTGCCTTTCATGATCCATATCATCCGCAAAGCAGCGGAAAAGTCGAAAAATTAAACGGTACCCTCAAATCTAGAATGCTGAAGATGGCACAGGAATCTGGATTGCCCTGGCCAGAAAGTCTACCCATGGCCCTTTTTAGCGTCAGGTATACTCCCAGAGGCCTACACAACCTGTCACCCTTTGAGATATTGTTCGGTACGGCCCCCAGACTAGGGTGCTATTTCCTTCAACAATTGCAATTACAGTCCGACTGTCTAGTAAAATATGTCACCAATGTCTCAAAAATATTAACTGATATACATGGTCAAGTGTTCTCTTGCATTCCAGACCCTGAGAGTATCAACGACACTCATCAACTGGTCCCAGGAGACTGGGTACTAGTGAAGAAGTTTCTTCGAAAGAATCCACTTGAGCCCAGATACGACGGTCCCTTCCAGGTCCTCCTCACAACTGCAACTTCAGTAAAATTGGAAGGAAAAGCCACCTGGATCCACGCCTCCCACTGCAAAAAGACCTGTACACCAGAAGTGGACCAAACAACAAAACAACCATGATTGTGTATATCCTCATTTGGGGGGTGGGAATCCAGGGGCACAATGGGGTGGGAATCCAGGGGCTCAAGGTAGCTGTTATACTGGGACAGGTGGCTGATGATATGGTGCAAGCGGCTATGAAAGCCCAGGTGGAAGCTGCCCTAGCACAACTGACGGACAATGCCCATGTCATGGGCCACACAATGAATACTACTGCCGCAGAAAACAAACTAACCACTTTCTGGTATAATTCTTCTAACACTCGCGTAGCTACATATACCTTTAACTATTGTGATATACACCCATGCCCAGGCCCCCGCTTGCAATGTATCTGGAGAAATGGGATTCCACATGATTATGACACATATATATGTGCGTTACCAATAGCTATTGGGGACAGGAGTGCGGTAGCTGGGCATCGGTGGGATGGAATACGGGAGTTCCCTGGGGACACAAACCGCAGATAGCCTTAAATAAGAAAGATGAAAATGGTAAATCTCTTCTCGCTCGTATGACACTGACGATGGCCCCAAACACCTGCCCCAAGTACGAATTACAGAAGTCGGATGATGATGGGGAAGTGCGGTTTAGAACAGGGGCAACAGCACTGAAACTAATTCTAACCCTAGAAAATCCAGGACCCGGGGATTCAGGTATCTATGTTCTGGGTTTGTGGGTTAAGGGGGGTTCAGAGAATCCGCAGACCCTGGGAAAATTCCGCCTACGAGATATGTACCTTGCCCCTGACTGGGTCCCTCCGCACCCACAGCCAAACCCCTTAATCACCACATGATGATCTCTTCCAATGGTATAGTGGCCATCGCTGATCCACGTTTGAGGATACTATGGCCATTGAAACAGGGTACTCAGATATGAATGTTTGGTTAGAATGGATGAAATATGCCGCTCAGTCCCACAACAGAACCAATTGCTATGTGTGTGGTACTGCTAGGCCTCATCTAGGTACGGTACCCTCAATATCCCCGAGGATGTCGAGGAATGTTTCTCAGTTTGTTTACCGACACCACTCTAAGTCACGATGCCTGCACAGAATGGAAGTCCAAATACCCCCTCCAGAAACGAAACCACAGACTCTCAGAGAGTATCACTATCTACCCCGGGAACTACACCTGTCACTCCTCTTGGGGAACCGGTGGCCGGGTAGTTGGAAACTTCACAGAAGGTTATTGTGCGCAGTACAGCGCTGTGGAGAAGGAGAAGGTGCAAAACCAGGTGATCTCCCTGGGAGATGTCTATTGGATCTGCGGTGACATGCGTGTCCGCTCCCGCTTGGTAGGTGCGTGGGACGGTGAGTGTGCTCTGGCTAAAGCCATCATGCCCCTCCACATCCTGCCCTTTGATGATGATTTGCAAACAGCCCACACCCCCGGACTCACTAGACAAAGGAGAGAGGCGAATTCTGTACCTGGCAGTTTCGATCCCCACGTCTACCTTGATGTCATAGGAGTCCCAAGGGGGGTGCCTAATGAGTTCAAAGCTCGAGACCAGGTAAAGGCGGGATTTGAATCTTTAATCCCCATGGTAACCATCAACAAGAATGTTGATTGGATTAACTATATCTATTATAACCAGCAGAGATTTGTTAACTATACCCTGATGCCCTCCAGGGTTTGGCCGACCAGCTAGGCCCGTCCTCTGCAATGACCTTCCAGAACCGAATGGCCCTCGATATGCTACTGGCAGAGAGGGGTGGGGTCTGTAAAATGCTGAAAGGTACTGGTGGCTCCTGTTGCACCTTTATCCCGGATAACACAGGCCCCTGGTAAGGTCACTAAAGCCATTAAAAAATTGGAAAGCCTGTCTGAAGAACTGAAGAAAAACTCTGGCATCACTGATCCATGGGATCAGTATTTTAGTTGGATGAGTGGCTGGCAGAAGATCCTCACACAAATAGGGATAGTTATCCTGGTAGCGATGGTTCTGTTGGCGGTGATTGGATGTTGTGTTTTACCCTGCATTAAAAAGGTTGTAGAAAGAACTGTAAAACCCACTACACCTGTTCTGCTTAGTCAAGTGTGTGGGGACACTGGGGAGATTAATGGCACTTCCTATGCTAGTCTAGAATTTCTGGAAGTTCCTGTGAATGAGATGTATGACAGGATCCGCCCACCAGTGACAACCCAACCTCAGAATTATGAATCCATGCGTCCCCTCCCTCGAGAAACCCATCTGTGACTTAAATGTTAACCGAAAGGTTGGTGACCCTTTGCGAGACGAGTTGAAGGCCCGATTCTTGACCCACCAGTCTAGTCATGCCATAGTCCAAGCTACACAGGGGTTGGGTCAATAGGATCCTTCGTCTCAAACTTGGTGAAGATTTAGGGTGGCTGGCGAGACTATTAGGGGAACGGATGAAGGCGCGGCTCGTCTCCAGGGGGGGGGCACTTGAAAAATGTGCATTTTTAGGGGGACTGTTGTGGATGAGAATATATCTGCTTTTATATATGTATTTGGGCCTTGGAAAAATGCTCATTTAGGTCAATGTTATGACTATGGCTTTAAGACGAAAAATAATAAAGTGTCTTTTGCAGAGATAAAAAGGCAGAATGCTTGCGTAATCTCGCCATCTCTCAGGAAAAAGGAACTCAAGCAGGTGTCTCTGCAAAGACTAACCACAAATAGGAAGAAGCTCAAATGTTCTATACTTCGCGCATCCTGTTAAGATTATTTTCAGACATCACATGGTCATCCAGAATGAAGAACGTCTAGAAGAACATCGCTGATTATGAAATGTTACTTTGACCTTTGAAATAGCTGAATATTTGATTTTGTTATTAATTAATAATTAAAACTGTATGTACGTAATTTTATGCTGAAATCAATCAAAATGTTAAGTTGCCTCCCATCTGCTTACGTATAAACGTACTATAAATGTATCGCACGGATTAAAGAGACTCAGAGAGAAGTCACTTCCTTCGAAGTTACATAGACCGCTTTATATTGTCTGTGTCATTTCTTATGCGCATATATCTTTGACATTCTCCACCTAATTAGATCAGAGGCTGGCATCCAAGGAAGGACTAGCATTGTCCATTTCACAACCTAGAGGAAGGGGGTGCCAGTGATGACACACAAATAACTGGCACTCATGTTGCCCCAGCAGCTGCAGAATACTGCCAAGTTGGCTCCAGTGATGAGGAGATAGGGGGTGAAGATGACATTGATGATGAGGTCACTGACTCCACCTGGGTGCCAGATCGAACTGAGGAATCAAGTGTGGAGGAGGGGGAGGAGGAGGCACAGCAAACACGAGGCACAACATCCTCTTTGACCAACCATAGCACTAGCCAGTCCAAGGCATTAGATGTCAGAGCTGCTCCGGTGCAGAGTGCTGTTGTCTCAAAGAACACATGCAGGAACTCTGCTGTCTGGGAGTTCTTTAAGAAATGTGCAGCAGACCCTACCGTTGCTATTTGTAATCTATGTCAGAGGAGGCTGAAGCTTGGGATAAACACTGGACACTTTAGTACCACGTGCTTGAGGCGACATATGACCACCCGCCACGCATCCCGTTGGTGCAAAACTTTGCGTAGGTCCTCCTCTTCCTCATCTGTCTCTACCCCCACTGTATGTCCTGCCATGTCATTGCCTACAACCTCCACTGACAGGGATTATGCTACAGTAATGGATGTACCAGGTCCTTCCTCACTATGTGACATCCTCCCAGCAGCTGAAAATTTACACAGTCAGATTATGCTGCCGCAGCTGCTGCAGCGTAGGAAAAAATATAGTCCCAACCATCCCCAAGCACAGCGTCTAAATGCCAGCTTAGCAAAATTACTCGCATTGCAGCTGCTGCCTTTCCAGCTGGTGGACTCTGCTCCCTTCCGTGAATTTGCTGAATGTGCTGTACCACAGTGGCATGTTCTAAAACGCCATTACTTTTCACGCAAGGCCATTCCAGCACGTGAAAGACAATGTTATCCAGTCATTGGGAAAGGCAGTCAGCAACAAGGTGCATGTGACTTTAGACACGTGGTCCAGCAAGCATGGACAGGGTTGTTACATTTCCTTCACGGCACACTGGGTAACTCTGATTGCAGCTGGTAGGGATCCAAGACGGGGCTCTGTGCTGGAGCTTGTTCATCCACCACGCCTCCAGAAAGCTGCTTGTATGAGGTCTGTCTGCTCCACCACCACCACCTCTCCCTCTTCCTCCTCCTCCTCCTTCTGTTTCTCTGGCGAAGTGGCAGTTAAACCGCCACCTGACAGGGTCTACGCAATGGCTCAAGCAAAAAGAAGCCATACTGTGCTTGAGCTGGTTTGTTTAGGTGACAGGAGCCACACCGGGCCAGAAATTCTGTCAGATCTGCAGGGTCAGGTGCAGAGATGGTTAACACCACGCCAGCTTCAGCTGGGAATGATCGTCTGTGATAATGGCAGAAAACCTTCTCTCTGCCCTACGCAAGGGTAAATTGACGCATGTACCATGCCTAGCACACATCCTAAATCTAGTGGTACAGCGATTCCTAACCAAGTACCCAGTGTCACGTTCCCACGTTCCAACCCTGTCTCCCTGCCCTCTGTATTCCTTATGTCTGTGTTTCCCTGTGCTGCTTTCCCTGACATGCAGCTCAGGGGTTAAGTTCTTTGCTCGTTGAGCTTCTGCTGGTGATATGGGCTGATTACTCCCCTATTTAAAGCCATGGGCCCATATCACCATGCTCTTGCATCCTGGTTCACTTCAGCTACAGATTTGTTCCTGAGAGCTCCCTGTTATTCTATCCTAGTGCTTTCTCAGAGTTTCCCCCTTGTCTGAGTTCTAGGTTTCTGATTGACTTCCTGGTATTGACCCTCTGGTCTGGCTGACGGATTTTCTCTGGTGCTATATCCCCGCTTTGGCTCAAGGTATACGTTTTGGTTTTGACCCCTGGCTTATTCATTGACCACTCTTCTGGACATCCCTAGCGGTTCTGTGCTTATCGTATTATATGTTGTGTATCCCTGTAGACCACGGCTTTAGTTTATTGAAGTCCTTCCCTTCTAGTTATTGAGTATATCTCCTTTTGGTGTCTGTGTTTTTCCCAGGACTCTGCACGGCTACAAGGTATCCTTTTTCCATTAGTGCAGATTCGGCCACTCTAAGGACCGATCTATCAGTATAGGGCTCCTTCGGTATTAGCCATGCAGAGGTCCCCAGTGTCTTCTGTGGTTTATTTCCTTATCCTGATTGTTGAGTCACGCATCTCTGCGTATAGCGGCTTTTCCTCTTACCTGGGCCCTACTTGGCGCATGCCAGGTACCGCCATTGTGGCTGAGCGTGACACCCAGGGCTGCCAGAGCTTCTCAGCCAGGCCAGAAAAGTCTGCAGCCACTTAAGACGGTCATTCCCAGCAAGCATTCGCCTGGCAGAAATTCTAAGAGAATTCTACCTTCCCACAAACCATCTGATCTGTGGCATGCCCATCAGTTGGAACTCGACATTAGCAATGCTGCAGCGTCTGCACAAGCAGCAGAGGGTCATCAACGAGTACCTGTGTGAGTATGGCACAAGGACAGGTTCAGGTCAACTTGTTTCCCCCCCCGCAGTGGCTGATGATCAAGGATGCATGCATTGTACTGTCACCATTTGAGGAGGCAATTCAGGATGGTGAGCAGGGACAGTGCATACATCAGTGACACAATTCCTTTAGTGTTCCTGCTGGAGCACACTCTGCGGGGATTTATAGATGTGGCTCTAGAGGCAGAGCAGCAGGAGGAAGAGGAGGCCTTCCCTCGCTCTGAAGGCCCCAGTCTTTCCACAGACAGCATACCAGCGGGTCCTACTCAGATCAGACAGGAGGAGGATGAGGAGGAGGAGGAGGAATATTAAAGTAGTGGGGGCATTGAAGGTGGGGATTCCTCAAGGGAGGGTTTTGTGTGCCCAGTAACACAAGGACTAGTGCTTGGCTGGGAGGAGGAAGTGCATGATACGGTCATCCTCATTGACCAGGAAGACTCAGAAGCTAATGCCACCTCCAACCTACGCTGCATGGGCTCCCTAATGATGCAAAGCCTGCTAAAGGACCCCAGGATTTGTGATATCAAGGAGAGGGATCATTACTGGTTGGCAACCCTTCTTGATCCACGATACAAGGGTAAAGTTGCAGAGCTCATCCTACCCGCACAGGAAAGCGACACTTGTGTAACACCTTTCCAGGCACTGGTAGATTACCAAGTGCTGACACATGTGCTTCTGAGGCTGCGGATGATCAGAGGAATAGTGGTGTGGCCAGGGCCGCTTGACTGATGCATTTTTAATTTTTTTTAGTCCTCGATGCCCAGGGACGTCAAATGTAGGCACCCATTGCCAGCGTCTTCACCATATGGTGCAGGACTACCTAGGGGCAAGGGCAGACCTGGATACCTTTCCAGCCGATGATCCACTGGCTTACTGGGTGTTGAGATTGGATCACTGGCCAGAACTTAGCCAATATGCTATGCAGCTACTAGGTTGCCCTTCATCTAGCGTGCTTTCTGAAAGGACGCTCAGTGCCGCTGGAGGTTTTGTCACAGACAAAAGAGTGCGTCTGTCCACCGACTCTGTAGACCGGCTGACATTTATAAAAATGAATCAGTCCTGGATCAGCAGTTATCAATCGCCTGATGCTGACGTAACGGAATAGATCGGGGATCTCTTCTGCATTCACAAAAACTCCAGCACTGATCTCTTCCACAATACCACAAAAGGGTTACGGTGTGAATGCACTTGCTGCCATGAAAGGTACACTATTTCGCTGCACTGACGCCTGTGCCAGATTTATATCATTTTAATTTTTTGAACCGCAGGGTCCAACCCTGCACTCTTCCACAATACTACAGAGGGGATACTGTATGATTGTACTTGCTGGCCTGGCAGTCTGGCACCAAAGGCACAATATCTGGGTGCACTGAAGCCCATTACCAGATTCATATCCTTTTAATATAGGACCACATGGTCCACCCCTGCATTCTTCCACAATACTACAGAGGGGTTACTGTATGATTGTACTTGCTGGCCTGGCAGTCTGGCACCAAAGGCACAATATCTGGGTGCACTGACGCCTTGACCAGATTCATATCTTTTTAATATAGGTCCGCGGGGTCCACCCCTGCATTCTTCCACAATACCACAGAGGGGTTACTGTATGAATGCACATGCTGTTCTGGCACCAAAAGCACAATATCTGGGTGCACTGACGCCTTTAACAGATGCATATCTGTTTAATATAGGACCACAAGGTCCATCCCTGCATTCTTCCACAATACCACAGAGGGGTTACTGTATGAATGCACATGCGGGCCTGGCAGTCTGGCACCAAAAGCACAATATCTGGGTGCACTGACGCCCATTACCAGATTCATATCTTTTTAATATAGGACCACATGGTCCACCCCTGCATTCTTCCACAATACCACAGAGGGGTTACTGTATGATAGTACTTGCAGGCCTGGCACCAAAAGCACAATATTTGGATGCACTGCCATTGACACCTGTATCAGATTCATATCCTCAGAGGGGTTACGGTGTAACGGCACTGTTGCTGACGCTAAAGGCCCAATTTTAATGCACCTATTGTTACTTTCATCCAAAGCCTGCATAAGTTTCACAATAATTTAGCCAAATAAATCACTAAACTTTTTCTGCGTGTCTGAAAATGTCTCCTCTTTTCTTACAGACTGCCGCCCCAAGCAGTTGTTTATGGATAGATTAAAGGAAAAGCATTTACCGTCTTTTGAAATGTATTTTTTTTGTTTTTAAGTGTTTCTATACATCCTAGAACTCCGCCACTTCATGGACAGGTTATGGGGACCTCCTAGGCATGATATTTGAAGGAATTTTTTGTTTTTATTTTTATTCCTTATTTCATGGAAAACTCACTGTCTTTTTAAATCTTTTTTTTAAAACTTTTTGTCCTTGTTTCCTGTCCCCCAGGGCACTACCCGGACCCCCATACACCTTTTATGGCAAATATCTTGCATATATGCCCTCTTGGAGGGCACTCTAAAAACCGAATTTTCAGCCCCATTGACTTGCATTGAGTTCGAGCTCGGGTTCGGGTTCGGATTCGAACATTTGGAAAGTTCAGGTTCAAATACGAACCGAACTCGGGCGTGTTCGGCTCATCCCTAATGGGCATTCGGTTCGATGCGTTCGAGTTCGGATCGAATAACGCATGTTCGATAGTTCGCGAACTGCGAACATTTCCATGTGTTCATCTCGAGTTCGCCCACAATGCACCACTATGGACCACAATGCAGTTTTCCACTTCCCTGAAGCTTGTAATTGGCTAGAGCCTCAGACCTGACCACAAGATAGGTGCAAGACTGTGCCAATCACTGCTCAGAGTCCTGATTGGGCAAATCTTGCCCAATCATGGGCTCACAGAGCTAAATCCCGCTGCACACTTTATAAGGCTTTCATCCCAGCCCTGCCAGCACGTGTTTTTCTACAGGAGTGAGAGGAGTTTGTTCTGTCAATCAGTGTGTCATCTCACTGCCAGTGACAGCAATTGGGGGTCTCACTTGTTGCAGATATCTGGGAATTGGTGGAAAGTTTGTTTTCTCAGTCAATGACAGGCAGCTATCAGGAGGTGTCACATACTTCCATAAAATACCACAGAGGGGTTACTTACGGTGTGAAGGCACTTGCTGCCACCAAAGGCACAATATTTGGGTGCACTGACACTGACGCCTACATTGCCAGATTCATATAATTTTAATATTGGTCCACAGGGTCCAACCCGGCACTCTTCCAAAATACCACAGATGGGTTACTAACGGTGTGAAGGCACTTGCTGCCACCAAAGGCACAATATTTGGGTGCACTGCCACTGACGCCTATATTACCAGATTAATATAATTTTAATATTGGACTGCAGTGTCCAAACCTGCACACTTCCACAATACCACAGAGGGGTTACTCTTTTCATACAGACTGCCGCACCAAGCAATATGCTATGCAGCTACTAGGTTGTCCTTCATCCAGCGTGCTTTCTGAACGGACGCTCAGTGCCACTGGAGGTTTTGTCACAGACAAAAGAGTGCGTCTGTCCACCGACTCTGTAGACCACTTGACATTTATAAAAATGAATCTGTCCTGTATAAGCAGCTATCAATTCCCTGATGCTGATGTAACGGAATAGATCGGGGATCTCTTCTGCATTCACAAAACCTCCACCCCTGCACTCTTCCACAATACCACAGTGGGGTTACTGTATGATGGCACTTGCTGGCCTGCCACCAAAGGCACAATATTTGGGTGCACTGCCAGTGACGCCTGTACCAGATTCATATCCTCAGAGGGGTTACTGTGTGAAGGCACTGTTGCCGACTCTAAAGGCCCAATTTTAAAGCACGTATTGTTACTTTCATTCAAAGCCTGCATAAGTTTCACAATAATTTACCAAAAAAACACTAAACTTGTTCTGCATGTCCTAAAATGTCTTCTCTTTTCATACAGACTGCCGCCTCAAGCAGTTGTTTATGGATAGATTAAAGAAAAACCATTTACCGTCATTTGAAATGTAATTTTTTGGTTTTTAGGCTAGGGTCAGGTCGTCCGTGAAAAAGTGCGTTCGAACGAATGGACGTATTTTTTCACGGAATACGCGATAGCGGTCATACGATGCGCATTTTCGTCCGTGATTTTGTACGGATCATCAATAAAACCCTTTTTGCGTCTGGACGTTATGTTGGCTGGACATTAGCAGCGTCTGACGTCTCCTAATCATGCACACATGCCTCTAGCGGGCGCAGCGCACTCTGTACGTTAGTACTAGCGGTATCATGTTCTCGAAAAAAATTCTTTGCCGCTTGCTTTGCGTGGCCGCACTTTCGTGCAGCCGTACTTCGTATATTGCCCATCTTTGGCCATCATTTGCTGCTACTTCGGCCGAGATAAAGCGCGGCTGCACGCGCGTTCACACTGCGTTTGTCTGACCCCAGCCTTACATATTTGTATACATCCAAAAAATCCGCCACTTCACGGGCAGGTTATGGGGACCTCCTAGGCACGATATTTGAAGGAATTTTTTATTTTTAACCCTTATTTCATGGAAAACTCACTGTTCCTTTAACCCTTTCGCTGTGGAGGACATGCTCAGCGCGTCCACCCGCAGGTAGGGTTGCGTGCGGAGGACGCGCTGAGCGCGTCCTCCCTTTGCGGCCAGTGATCGGCCGGATTCCGGCTGATCGCTGTGCCCCCCGGTGCAGGCTGACATCCTCGATGTCAGCCCAGCACCCGGAACTACCGCCGGCACAATTAGATGTCATCGCGCGGCGCGATCACGTGTGCGGAGGAGGCGCCTGAAAGGGAGGGGGGAGGTCCTTCGGACCTCTCTCCCTCCCGATCTCCGGCTGTCACAGGGTTAAGGCAGGCACAGTTTGGAAGAGCACAGCCTGCCCTTCCAAACCATGCATGCCATTAACCAGTTGGGTGCCGGATCACGATTCGGCGCCGAATAGCACCAAATCGTGATCCTCTCCCAGAGCTGGCTGATATCTTGGATGTCGGCCAAGCTTCCGGGAATGCCCCCTGAGGACTGGCGTCATCGTGCATAGCATGATGACGCCAGTCCTGGAGTTAACCCCTAACTGCCACCAATGGTGGAGATAGGGGGTTCCAATGAACCCCCTATCTCCCGATCCGTGGCAGCTAGGGGTTAATGTTTGGTACTGTTGAATCGGCCAGAGCATGGCCTTTCCAACGATACCAAACATGACCATGAAAAAAGTTTTTTAAAAAAAATAAAAATTAAAAATAAAAATATTTTAAAAAAATTATAAGAAAAAACAAAAAAAGTTATTTTTCTTTTTTTTGGTTTGTTAATGCAACAATATTGTTACCATTTCAATTATAATGTGAACAATGATGCTGCACTAACGATTTTTGTATGCGGTGCGTTTGTTAAAAATCGCGTAATTTTCCCCAAAAAAAACGTAACGAGACCCCATTTCTAATTTTTGTAACAAGCGCACCCCATACAAAATATAACCGCAATTGCTCGCATGTTAAAATGTGAAAAAAACACTTTACACGTTGTATATTATTGAAAATTCATATTTTGTTGCATTTTTTTGTTATAATATACAGACAGGACATGACGTATACATATAATATGAATTTGCCAAGTCTGTCGGAAAGAACGATATATAATGTGTCTGGGTCATATACTAAAATAAGCCTTCAAAACACGTTTAAACAAGATGAGCGAAACAGGTAAAAATGAGCTCAGCACAGAGGCGTGAAACGCCTCAGCAGCGAAAGGGTCAAAAACTTTTTAAAAACCTTTTTTCCTTGTTTCCTGTCCCACAGGACAATACCCGGACCCCCATACACCTTTTATGCAAATAATATCTTGCATAAATGCCCTCTTGGAGAACACTCTAAAAAATGAACGTTCGAGTCCCATTGACTTGCTTTGGATTCGAACTATGTTCGCACGCGAACGCGAACTTTGGGTATTGTTTGGGTTCGATGGCGAACCGAACTCGAGCGAGTTCGGCCCATCCCTACTTGAGAGGAACTGTTTCCGGTAAGACAAAGCTGAACTATCATTGCTGGATTTGAGTTTCTGGCTTAAACGCCACCACGGTGTGCGTTGAAACCAATATTGGACTGATCCGTGGGTTTTATTCTTGAATATATCCAGGCTAACCACAGACCTTTTAACAAAAAAGTGCATTACCATTGCTACCTGCCCCTTATTGGACGAACTATGACTGCTATGATTGAATTATGTGGTCTCTGATAGACTGAAGAGGCAGAGTACTGTTAACTCTCTTCCTGCTGGGAATTAATACGCCTGTCAGGACTGACTATAACGACTCTAGCAAACTGAGTTTTTCCCTTTATTCCAATTTAAGTTAGAAAATTCACTCTTCCTAAGAAAGAAATGAGATAACTGTGACTCCCTAATTTTGTTCTATATATGGAACGTTACCTCTAATCCTTCCTAGTATCCACGTGAGCGCCACCCCCTTTCTCTTTTTGTTGCCATTTGACAACATATGATTGTATGGGACTTGATGGTATAATTAAACCTTGATTTTGTTTTACTGTTACGTAGACTTGTATCATCTTTAATGATTTTATTGTGTCTAAAAATATCTACATAGCCTCTAAAGAACTCAGGATAATGCGCTATATATTTATTAAGATGTTCATTCATTGATTGGTTATTGAGCCTTATTTTAAGGGTAAATAACCAAATTATACCATTGGTATTGGAGGCACTGTCATTATATATATAAATTCGATAGGCCGTGTTAGTCCAGATGCCAAAATCACAAGTATAGCAGTACGTAGTAATACCTTTTTTATTGGACTAAATAGTCCAATAAAAAAAGTATCTATACGTACTGCTATACTCGTGATTTATATATATATTTATATATATATATATATATATATATATATATAATCAGGCTCTCTACGTGTCCCTGTCTTTAATCTTTGTGTGAGGACTGGAGAAAGGCACGAGAGTCTGCCTGGGGAGAATGGGGTCCGGCAAGGAAGCGTCATTTGACAGATGTGACCTGGTTGGGGTACTGAGATCTGTCACAGAATAGGACTAGTTAATATTAAGCACAGTGCTCGAGCTGTTATTCTCTATGACTCATGTGCAGTGCTTAATGGCAACATGGGAAGAGGGCCCCGGATTTTTACCCATAATCCCTGTAATTTGCAAGTTTGTAATTGTGTCTCTAATACATGGTTTGACATTATATGGTAGCTCTATAGAATTACAAGAATTTGACAGGAGATCGTAGAAGACGTTATATTGCATTTTTCTGTTAAGACATATGCAAGGAATTCTTTGGACTTTTTGGTCTTCTTTCACTTTCACTTGCAACGTATAAAGCTGAGCTCATACAAACAAAGACAGAGATCGCTGAAACGAGCACAGCACGGAGTGAATCTAATGACAAAGCCCAAGACAAGGTAAAGAATATACTGTATATATATATATTAGGGGTTGTCTCTGAAACAAGTTTATAAAATACCACATTTTTTTCTTGCAGTTTAATGAAGAATCAAATCAAGTGATTTTTCTGTCCGACTCGTTTAATGTTTTGATTGAAAAGCTTGTGTCTAATAAGCACAGGGAAATGTCATCACGCCTTGAACAGGTAACATAATTTCTTATCATATTAATAGACGTTTTCATGTTAAAAAAAAATAATAGTAATTTATGTACCCAACACGCAACAATTTTTCGTAGTGAACTTGTTTGACCCATGTTTAGACATTAGACAGGTGATGCATGTCAGAGGATGGAGGTCATAGATTGTTCTGTTCCAGAAGCACGGGCTGCTTAATGACAGATAGATAAACTCCACAGAGAGGGGTCACTTTATAAACATTACTAGTTTTTAAGCCTGCCCGGAGGGCAGTCTATTGTTGTCGCCAGCTCAGAATCCGTGTTCACATATTTGCTTTTCAATGTCCTATCCAAAAGTATCGCTATATATAAATGCGTTTGTAATACGTCCGTCGCCATCCCATCCGCGACAGGAGGGCCGAGTGAGCAGCTGTGATGGATGCGGCTGACTGCGCATTACAAAGTCATTTATATATTAGAGCAGGCTCCTCTTCCATTCCTAGATTGTAAGCTCACGTGATCAGCTCCTCTTCCCTCTTAAAGTGTAAACTCACGTGTGCGCGGGCTCCTCTTTTCCCTCATAGAATTGTAAGCTCACGTGAGCGGCACCTCTTCTCTCTTAGATTGTAAACTCACGTGTGAGTGGGCACCTCTTTCCACTCTTAGATTGTAAGGTCACGTGAGCGGACTCCTCTTTTCCCTCTTCGATTGTAAGTTCACGGGAGCAGGTTCAAGGTGGTGGTGGTGGTGCTGGTTGGGTGCCCAGTTGGAGGGATGCCAATACTTCACCTTGTTCTGGTGCCGTGCTCACATGTCCTCAGATCTCTGGTTTCAACCCAGCACCATGCTGGTTCCAGCTTCCCAGCCTCTCCTGGCACTAGGGACCACAGGCGGCACTCACAGCCTCCCCTGCACCAGCCACCGGGGATAAAAGTTTGCCATGGGTCTGGGGTGACTCAGTGCAGGGGTGTGGGGGCAGATGGGCGAGGCGCTGTGTGCGAGGGACAAAAGAAAATTGCCGATCCTTTGGAGAGATCTGGGATGCAGGTCTTTGAATTGCTGTGATGTGCAAATGGCTTCTGAAATAATAAACATATATATGTGTGTGTGTGTGTGTGTGTGTGTATATATATATAGGGTCATAGGGTGTATATGGGGGGTTACAGGGTGTGTCTATATATATATATATATACACACACACACACACACACTGGGGTTATAGGGTGTGTATATATATATATATATACTGTATATGGGAGTAACGGTGTATCTACATATATATTGGGGTTACAGGGTGTGTATATATATTGGGGTTACAGGGTGTGTATATCTATATATGGGGTTTACAGGGTGTGTATATATTGGGATTAGAGGGTTTGTATATGTTGGGGTTTACAGGGTGTGTATATCCTTTATAAATAAATAAATATTGGGGTTTACAGGGTGTATATATATTGGGGTTACAACCGTTACAGGGCATGTATATATGGGGTCACAGGGTGTGTATATATATATATGGGGTTAGAGGGTGTGTATATATGGGGTTTATAGGGTGTATATATATATATAGGTTTTACAGAGCGTGTATATATGGGGGTTAGAGGGTGTGTGTATATGCGGTTACAGGGTGTGTATATATTTAAAGGGTGTGTATAGCTGTGAGCCTGGCTTCTCCAATGTTCTCTTGCTCCTTCCAGTTTGCAGCGCTGCAGGGCAGGCTGGCTCTCTCCACACTCCTCAGGCTCCAATCTCACTCTCCATCATGTCCCCTCCTCTTCTCTGTGCACTGCATACTCGCTGTGCATCACGTGGATGAGTGATAACGTGGGAGGAGCTAACGCAGTGTATAGTTTCCAGCTCATGTTTCTGAAGAGGGAGGCACGCTGCTGCTGCTGCTGCTGCGTTTGGAACTGCGGCCAGAGTGAGGAGGATTGCTGTGAGTGGGTGCGAGAGGGATCAGCTTCTTTTTGTTTTTATTTCCACGTGCGCATTCCAGCGTTTTTTTTCCATTGCGCATGCGCATTGCATCCGCCGCCTGCGGCGACGGACAAACGTTTTTATATAGATAGATTCTTCAGGCATTTTCAAAACAACAACTCACGATTACTGAAGAGATTCTTCTGAGGAAAAAGTCAGTCCGTTTCTTGTAGTGTGAAACAAAGTAATGTTCTTTAGGTTAGATTAGATTAGTGAGCATAAACACAGCTCCACCTTAGGGCTCTATTACATTCTTTGCACATTTGTTTGTGCGCAAGTGCACATTTGCGTGAACGTCAAAACCCTTTGCGCAGAACGTCGTATTATGACTTTCGCGCAAACGAGGCGCGTTAATGTCCACCGCGAATGACCCTGCGCGAACGAACAATCTTGCGCGCATCCTATACTTAACATTGTCAGCGCAAATGCATTTGTGCGCTGGTACGCGGATGGTATTACAATCTTCGCGCAACAAAAGTTTGAGCAAATTTTCGTAACGTCTTTGAAAAGCAGATGGTAACTGTAAATCTGATCGTCCTGGCCGAAAGGAAATACACCAGCACAAAATAAAAAATACAGCCCGGTATAGTTACACATTCTACACATACCCAAACAATAAAATTAATAAATTGCTTTTATTTATATTTTTGCTGCAGCATATATACTCAGATTGACTTTGACAGGCGCAACAACCCAACGTTAGAAAATGGTGGTTCTTAATTCTGATTGGCTGAATCCTGTGAAAACAAACAGTCCGAACACAGATTTTTGCGCGCAACGTACTTTGCACACAGTTTTGTGCGTTGTTTTTGCACACAAAAATTTTTGACGGATGAAAAAATGCGCTCGGATCGGAATACCACGTAAATTTTCACGCGATAATGTTTTTTTCGTGCACAAAAAAAATTGCGCAGCGTGAGCACAATTGCGTGAAGAATGCAAAAGAGCCCTTAGAGTCATAACTTCTTGAAAACAACCCCTAGCCAATCAGACGCTGATGTGACCATGTGGAATAAACTACTTTTCCCAGAATGCAATCCCTTAAGGGCATGGCCGGCGCTGCCGCTAGGCCAACTAGGCGGGCGCCTAGAGCACAGCACCCACCTAGGGCGCAGCCGGCCTGACTGTAAAAAAAAAAAAATTGTAAAAAAAAATGCCCGCGGCGCAGCCTAGGATGGCCGCGTGCTGCAGTCAGACCCAATATGTGCCGTCGTTGCCGCCGTCGTCAAGGAGACGGAGGAGTGGACTTGGTGCTTCCACCTTCCTGGACCAAGTCCACGCCTCCATCTCCTTGACGCCAGCATGTATTGAGACTCCCACAGGAAGACGGAGACAGCGCTGGAGGCAAATATCCATGTGTGAGCTGCTGGGCAAGTATCCTTGTGTGAGCCTGGGGGCAAATACCCATGTGTGAGCCTGGGGGTAAATATCCATGTGTGAGCCTGGGGGCAAATACCCATGCGTGAGCCTTGGGTAAATACCCATGTGAGCCTGGGGGTAAATACCCATGTGTGAGTCTGTGGTAAATACCCATGTGTGAGCCTGGGGGTAAATACCCATGTGTGAGCCTGGGGGGCAAATATCCATGTGTGAGACTGGGGGGCAAATATCCATGTGTGAGCCTGAGGGTAAATACCCATGTGTGAGCCTGGGGGCAAATATCCATGTGTGAGCCTGGGGGCAAATATCCATGTGTGAGACTGGGGGGCAAATATCCATGTGTGAGCCTGAGGGTAAATACCCATGTGTGAGCCTGGGGGCAAATATCCATGTGTGAGCCTGGGGGCAAATATCCATGTGTGAGCCTGGGGGCAAATATCCATGTGTGAGCCTGGGGGCAGATATCCATGTGTGAGCCTGGGGGCAGATATCCATGTGTGAGCCTGAGGGTAAATACCCATGTGTGAGCCTGGGGGCAAATATCCATGTGTGAGCCTGGGGGCAAATATCCATGTGTGAGCCTGGGGGCAGATATCCATGTGTGAGCCTGGGGGCAGATATCAATGTGTGAGCCTGGGGGCAAATATCAATGTGTGAGCCTGGGGGCAAATATCAATGTGTGAGCCTGGGGGCAGATATCCATGTGTGAGCCTGGGGGCAGATATCAATGTGTGAGCCTGGGGACAGATATCAATGTGTGAGCCTGGGGCAAATATCAAGTAGTGGTTTGGTGAGATGTCTTCCTGGGGCTACTGCTCGTAGAGACAAGAGACGTATTCTCAAGATTGTCAAACACGCAAAGCAGCAAGGGGAAGTCGACGTTCTAGTCCATCTAGGGACAAATGACTTGGCTAGCAATGAGGTTTCTAAGATTAAGGAAGATTTTTGTGTTCTTGGAGGTGAAATACAGCAGATTGCGTCCACTGTGTCATTCTCTGAAGTTCTGCCTGTGCATAACATTCAGGATAGGCAGATGCGCAATGGGGAATTTAATTTGTGGCTTCGGGAATGGTGTTGGGAGCAAGGATTTGGCTTTGTGTCCCATGATAGCTCTAATTGGAGCAGAAAGGAACTGTATAAAAAAGATGGTTTGCATCTTACTCATAGGGGAACATATGTTCTCAGTGAGAAGTTCAAAGGTTTCACAAAGGAATATTTAAACTAGGAGGGGGGACAAAAGGGTAAAAAACAATCTGCCCGATTGTCCCCCAAAACTAAATCGGAGGGTGCAAGCAACATGCGGGGTAAAAAATGACAAGCTCAGAGTCGTGTCTATAAATGCTCGCAGTTTAGTCAATAAAATCAATGAACTGGAGGCAATGATGGCAGCTGAAAAAGTACATTTAGTGGCGGTTACTGAGACATGGTTCAGTGAGAAAAATAACTGGGACATAACAAGACAGAGAAGGTAGGAAAGGAGGAGGAGTGGCCCTGTATGTGAAAAACAACATAAAAACGAACCAAATAAAAGTGAGCGAGGTGAACATAGAGTCAGTTTGGGTTACGCTAACATTTGGCAATCATACAGTAGCTCGTGTAGGTGTGATCTATAGACCCCCTGGACAAGTAGAAGAGCTAGATAATCTGCTGTTGAGGAAATAGCTAAAATGGCAATGAAGGGGGAAGTTATTATCATGTGGGACTTTAATCTTCCTGATGTGAACTGGAAAACCAAAATAGCTGGGTGCACCAGGAGTACAAATATTCTATACTCCCTACTGGGATTATCTCTAACACAAGTAGTTGAGGAGCCGACCCGTAAAGAGGCCATATTGCATTTAATACTCACAAATGGAGGTTTGGTATCAGACGTTGCTGTAGGTGAAAATTTGGGATCTAGTGATCACCAGTCAGTGTGGTTTAATATAAGAACAGGGATGGAGCTGCACCACACAAAAACAAAAGTTTTAGACTTTAAAAAAAACAGATTTTTCTAAAATGAGATTTTGTGTGAAGAAGTCATTATCAGACTGGAGGAGTTTAAAGGGAGTCCAGGAGAAATGGGATTATTTAAAGGAAGCATTATTGAAGGCCACAGGCAATTGCATTCGGCTTGTTACCAAAAGCAAAAAAGGGAAGAAACCACTGTGGTACTCTGCAGAAGTGGCCAAAATAGTAAAGAACAAAAAGACAGCATTCAATAATTATAAAAAAACTCAGGCAAACCTATAAAATTAGGCAGAAAGAGGCAAAGCAATTTATAAGAGCTTCCAAAGCACAGGCAGAAGAGAAAATAGCTCAGTCAGTAAAAAAGGGGGAACAAAACATTTTTTAGATACATAAACGAGAAGAGAAAAGTAAAACAAGGATTAGTTAGATTAAAAACAAAAGAAGGTATGTAGAAGAGGATAAAAGTCTAGCTGACTGCCTCAATGAATATTTTTGTTCAGTCTTTGCAGAAGAAAAGGAAGGAAAGGGACCTCAATTAGGAGGAAACACTAACGAGACATTTACATATGAGTTTACAGAGGAGGAGGTTCTACAGCAGCTGTCTAAAGTAAAGACAAATAAGTCAATGGGGCCTGATGGGATCCACCCTAAATTATTTAAAGAGCTCAGTGGTGTAATAGCAAAACCGTTAACTGATTTATTTAACCAATCCTTGTTAACCGGAATCGTCACAGATGACTGGAAATTAGCAAATGTTGTGCCCATTTACAAGAAGGGTAGTAGGGAGGAATCGGGGAACTATAGGCCAGTTAGTCTTACGTCAGTAGTGGGGAAATTAATGGAAACCATGTTAAAGGAAAGGATTGTTGAACAGCTAAAAAAACATAGATTACAGGATCAGAAACAACATGGGTTTACCTCAGGGAGATCATGCCAAACTAATCTTATTGATGTTTTTGATTGGGTAACAAAAATAATAGACACAGGTGGTGCAGTAGACATTGCTTATTTAGATTTCAGTAAGGCTTTTGATACTGTTCCGCATAGAAGGCTTATCAATAAATTGCAATCTTTGAGCTTGGATTCCAATATTGTTGAATGGATTAGGCAGTGGCTGAGTGACAGGCAACAGAGGGTTGTGGTAAATGGAGTTTATTCGGCGCAAGGTCTTTTTACCAGTGGGGTACCTCAGGGGTCAGTACATGGACCCGTTCTCTTTAATATTTTTATTAGTGATATTGCAGAAAGTATTAATGGAAAAGTATGTCTTTTTGCTGATAACACAAAGATTTGCAACAGGGTTGATGTTCCTGGAGGGATCAGCCAAATGACAAATGATTTAGGTAAACTAAAAAAATGGTCGGAGCTGTGGCAATTGAGTTTTAATGTGGATAAGTGCAAGATAATGCACCTGGGGTGTAAAAACCCAAGGGCTGAATATAGAATATTTGATACATCGGAGGGTTGGGATTTAGGGGTTATTATTTCAGAGGATCTAAGGGTAAGTAGTCAATGTAATAGAGCAGCAGGAAATGCTAGCAGAATGCTTGGTTGTGTGGGGAGAGGTATTAGCAGTAGGAAAAGGGAAGTGCTCATGCCACTGTACAGAGCACTGGTGAGACCTCACTTGGAGTACTGTGTGCAGTGCTGGAGACCGTGTCTCCAGAAGGATATCGACATCTTAGAGAGAGTTCAGAGAAGGGCTACTAAAATGGTGTACGGCTTGAAGGTGAAAAGTAACCAGGAAAGGCTTAATGATCTTAACATGTATAGTAGGGATGAGCTGTTCAGTTCGGATGGTTCGGAGTTCAAACCGAACTTAGCCTGTTCGATTAGATCGAGAACACCAAACATTTCCGGGTGTTCGCCGCATGTTCGACCACAATGGACCGCAATGCATTTTCCCACTGGCCTGAAGCTCGTAAATGGCTACAGCCTTGCACCTGACCACAGGTCTGGTGCAAGACAGGTTCAACACTATGCCAATCATGGCTCAGAGTCCTGATTGGTCAAATTTTGCCCAATCATGGGCTCACAGAGCTAAGTCCCGCAGCACACTATATAACGTTTCCACGCGCCGATTCTGCACGCATTTCAGAGGAGATTTCAGAGGAGATAGTTGTGTGCTGTTACTGCCGGTCTGCCACGCTACTGGGGGGGGTCTGGGGGGTCTCATTTCTACCAAATATCAGGGAATTTAGGTGATGTGTCTTGTCACTGTGTCAGCAAGTTTTTTGGGGTTTACAACTTTCTTTAAAACATTTGTGAATTGAGGTGATCTGTGTCTTATCACACATCCAGTACCACGCAGTATTTTGGGGCTCACTAATTTCTTTAAAACATTTGTGAATTGAGGTGATCTGTCTCTTGTCACACAACCAGTACCACGCAGTATTTTGGGGCTCACTAATTTCTTTAAAACATTTGTGAATTGAGGTGATCTGTGTCTTGTCACACAACCAGTACCACGCAGTATTTTGGGGCTCACTAATTTCTTTAAAACATTTGTGAATTGAGGTGATCTGTGTCTTGTCACAAACCAGTACCAACGCAGTATTTTGGGGCTCACTAATTCCTTTAAAACATTTGTGAATTGAGGTGATCTGTGTCTTGTCACACAACCAGTACCACGCAGTATTTTGGAGCTCACTAATTTCTTTAAAACATTGTGAATTGAGGTGATCTGTCTCTTGTCACTGGCTGCCAGCTGTCAGTGTGTCTCACTGAGTTATACCAGAGTTCTTTAAATCTTTATACCAGAGTTGAATCAGAGTTCTGTATATATTAATCTATATATCACTCACCATATCTGAAAGAACATAAAGGACAGGCAGACGCTCCCAGACACAGATAAGAGGGCAAGCAGACCCTGTGTCGGGAGGCTGTGCCTCTGGTCGTGGTGGACGTGGTGCATCTTCTGCAGGGGCACGCTTGTCCTTTCTAACTGGTGCTGGCCGTCTTAAGCAGCAGCAACATACAGAGGACTTGGTGGATTGGCTAACCAGGCCATCCTCATCCTCCGAGTCCTCTGCCAGCCAGGCTTCTAGTGCTTTACAGTCCACCTGAGCTGTCAAAGCATCTAATGCAGCCTCCATGTCCACAGCTACTCCTGCCGTAGGCTCGCTATCACACACGGAGGAGTCAGCTGAATTGTTTGACTACAATGAGAGTGACATGCTGCTTGAGGATGCGCAGCAAGTACAGTGCTCTGATTCAAGCTCTGAGGTTGAGGAAGGGAGTATAATCAACCTAGAGGAAGGGGGTGCCACTGATGACACACAAATAACTAGCACTCATGTTGCCCCAGCAGCTGCAGCATACTGCCAAGTTGGCTCCAGTGACGAGGAGATAGGAGGTGATGATGACAATGATGATGAGGTCACTGACTCCACCTGGGTGCCTGATCGAACAGAGGAATTAAGTGAGGAAGAGGGGGAGGAGGAGGCACAGCAAACACGAGGCACAACATCCTCTGTGACCAACCATAGTACTAGCCAGTCCAAGGCATCACATGTCAGAGCTGCTCCGGTGCAGAGCGCTGTTGTCTCAAAGAACACATGCAGGAACTCTGTTGTCTGGGAGTTCTTTAAGAAATGTGCAGTAGAGCGCAGCGTTGCTATTTGTAATCTATGTCAGATGAGGCTTTAGCGTGAGAAAGACACCGGACACTTGGGTACCACGTGCTTGAGGCGACATATGAACAACTGCCACACATCCCGTTGGTGCAAAACTTTGCGTAGGTCCTCCTCCTCCTCATCTGTCTCTACCCCCACTGTATGTCCTACCATGTCATTGCCTACAACCTCCACCGACAGGGATGATGCTATAGTAATGGATGTACCAGGTCCTTCCTCGCAATGTGACATCATCCCAGCAGCTGAAGATTTACGCAGTCAGATTAAATTGCCGCAGCTGCTGCAGCAAAAAAAAAATATAGTCCCAACCATCCCCAAGCACAGCGTCTAAATGCCAGCTTAGCAAAATTAATCGCATTGCAGCTGCTGCATTTCCAGCTGGTGGACTCTGCTCCTTTCCATGAATTTGCTGTAGGTGCTGTACCACAGTGGCAGGTTCCAAAACGCCATTACTTTTCACGCAAGGCCATTCCAGCACTATACCAACACGTGGAAGACAATGTTATCCAGTCATTGGGAAAGGCAGTCAGCAGCAAGGTGCATGTGACTTTAGACACGTGGTCCAGCAAGCTTGGACAGGGTCGTTCATTTCCTTCACGGCACACTGGGTAACTGATTGCAGCTGGGAGGGATCCAAGACGGGCTCTGTGCTGGAGCTTGTTCATCCACCACGCCTCCAGAAAGCTGCTTGTATGAGGTCTGCTGCTCCACCACCACTCTCCCTCTTCCTCCTCCTCCTCCTTCTCTGTCTCTGGCAAAGTGGCAGTTAAACCGACGCCTGACAGGGTCTACGCAATGGCTCAAGCAAAAAGATGCCATACTGTGCTTGAGCTGGTTTGTTTAGGGGACAGGAGCCACACCGGGCCAGAAATTCTGTCAGCACTGCAGGGGCAGGTGCAGAGATGGTTAACACCACGCCAGCTTCAGCTGGGAATGATCGTCTGCGATAATGGCAGCAACCTTCTCTCCGCCCTACGCAAGGGTAAATTGACACATGTACCATGCCTAACATACGTTCTAAATCTGGTGGAACAGCATTTCCTAACCAAGTACCCAGGGCTGCCAGAGCTTCTCATCCAGGCCAGAAAAGTCTGCAGCCACTTCAAACGGTCATTTCCAGCAAAGCGTTCGCCTGGCAGAAATTCAAAGAGAATTCCACCTTCCCACAAACCGTCTGATCTGTGACATGCCCACCAGGTGGAACTCCATATTAGCAATGCTGCAGCATCTGCACAAGCAGCAGAGGGCCATCAACGAGTACCTGTGTGAGTATGGCACAAGGACAGGTTCAGGTCAACTTGGGTTTTTTCCCCCCCGCAGTGGCTGATGATCAAGGATGCATGCACTGTACTGTCACCATTTGAGGAGGCAACGAGGATGGTGAGCAGGGACAGTGCATGCATCAGTGACACAATTCCTTTAGTGTTCCTGCTGGAGCATACTCTGCGGGGAATTATAGATGTGGCTCTAGAGGCAGAGCAGCAGGAGGAAGAGGAGGCCTTCCCTAGCTCTCAAGGCCCCAGTCTTTCTACAGACAGCATTCCAGTGGGTCCTACTCAGATCAGACAGGAGGAGGATGAGGAGGAGGCAGAATATTTAAGTAGAGGGGGAATTGAAGGTGGGGATTCCTCAAGGGAGGGTTTCGTGTGCCCAGAAACACAAGGGCTAGTGCGTGGCTGGGAGGAGGAAGTGCAGGATACGGTCATCCTCATTGACCAGAAAGACTCGGAAGCTAATGCCACCTCCAACCTACGCAGCATGGGCTCCCTTATCCTACAAAACCTGGTAAAGGACCCCAGGATTCATGCTATCAAGGAGAGGGATCATTACTGGTTGGCAACCCTTCTTGATCCACGATACAAGGGTAAAGTTGCAGAGCTCATCCTGCCCGCACAGAGGGAGCACAGGATGAAAAAACTTGAGGAAGCTCTAAAGCGACACTTGTGTAACACCTTTCCAGGCACTGGTAGATTACCAAGTGCTGACACAAGTGCTTCTGAGGCTGCGGATGATCAGAGGAATAGTGGTGAAGGCCAGGGCCGTTTGACTGATACATTTTTAAATTTTTTTAGTCCACGACGCCCAGGGACGTCAAATGTAGGCACCTATTGCCAGCGTCTTCACCATATGGTGCAGGACTACCTAGGGGCAAGGGCAGACCTGGATACCTTTCCAGCAGATGATCCACTGGCTTACTGGGTGTTGAGATTGGATCACTGGCCAGAACTTAGCCAATATGCTATGCAGCTACTAGGTTGCCCTTCATCTAGCATGCTTTCCCAAAGGACGTTCAGTGCCGCTGGAGGTTTTGTCACAGACAAAAGAGTGCGTCTGTCCACTGACTCTGTAAACTGGCTGACATTTATAAAAATGAATCAGTCCTTGATCAATAGCTATCAATCCCCTGATGCTGAAGTAATGGAATAGATCGGGGATGTCCTCTTCTGCATTCACAAAACCTCCAGCACTGAACTCTTCCACAATACCACAAAAGGGTTACGGTGTGAAGGCACTTGCTGCCATAAAAGGCACAATATTTGGGTGCACTGACGCCCATTACCAGATAAAAAACTTTTCAATATAGGACCACATGGTCCACCCCTGCATTCTCCCACAATACTACAGAGGGGTTACTGTATGATGATACTTGCTGGCCTGGCAGTCTTGCACCAAAGGCAGAATATCTGGGTTCACTGACGCCATAACCAGATGCATATCGTTTTAACCACTTCGCTGCTGAGGACGCGCTGAGCGCGTCCTCAGCAGCGCTGCTGGTGTGCGGAGGACGCGCTGAGCGCGTCCTCCCATCGGGGTCAGCTTTCGGCCGGGTTCCGGCCGATCGCTGGCCCCTCCGGTGCGGGCTGACATCCTGGATGTCAGCCCGGCATCCGGACCAGCAGCCGCCATTATTAGGTGTCATCGCGGGGGCGCGATGACACCTAATTCAGGCGCCCCCCCCGCATGTGCGGAGGAGGCGCCTGAAAGGGAGGGGGGGGGAGGTCCTTCGGACCTCTCTCCCTCCCGATCGGCGGCTCACAGGGGGTTAACCCAGGCATCATTTGGAAGGGCACAGCCTGCCCTTCCAAATGATGCCTGGCATTAACCCCTGGGGAGCTGGATCGCAAATCGGCGCTGAAAAGCGCCGATTCGCGATCCTTCCCGGGAGCTGGCCGACATCTTGGATGTCGGCCAAGTCTCCGGGAACTCCCCCAGAGGACTGGCGTCATCGTGCGTAGCACGATGACGCCAGTCCTACAGTTAACCCCTAACTGCCACCAACCGTGGAGATAGGGGGTTCCAATGAACCTCCTATCTCCTGATCCGTGGCAGCTAGGGGTTAAATTTTGATATCGTTGGATCGGCCAGAGCATGGCCGTTCCAACGATACCAAACATGAAAGTTAAAAATATTGTAAAAAAAAAAAAAAAAAAAAAAAAAAAAATTAAAATAAAAAAAAAATAAACACTTTTTTTTTTTTTTTTTGGTTTGTTAATGCAGCAATATTGTTCCCATTTCAATTATAATGTGAACAATGATGCTGCACTAACGATTTTTGTATGCGGTGCGTTTGTTAAAAATCGCGTAATTTCCCCCCAAAAAAAATGTAACGAGACCCCATCTCTAATTTTTTTAACAAGCGCACCCCATACAAAATATAACCGCAATGGCTCGCATGTTAAAATGTGAAAAAAAAACACTACACGTTGTAAATTATTGAAAATTCATATTTTATTGCATTTTTTGTTATAATATACAGACATGACATAACGTATACATATAATAATGACATATTATGAATCTACTGAGTCTGACGGAAAGAACGATATATAATATGTCTGGGTCATATACTAAAATAAGCTTCAAAACACGTTTAAAACATGATGCGCAAAACAGGTAAAAATGACCTCAGCACAGGGGCGGGAAAAGCCTCAGCAGCGAAAGGGTTAATATAGGACTGCAAAGTTCACCCCTGCATTCTTCCACAATACCACAGAGGGGTTACTGTATGATGATACTTGCTGGCCTGGCACCAAAGGCAAAATATCTGGGTGCACCGACGCCTTGACCAGAATCATATTTTTTCAATATAGGACCACATGGTCCACCCCTGAATTCTTCCACAATACCACAGAGGATAGTACTTGCAGGCCTGGCACCAAAAGCACAATATTTGGGTGCACTGCCACTGACGCCTGTATCAGATTCATATCCTCAGAGGGGTTACGGTGTGACGGCACTGTTGGGGATGCTAAAGGACCAATTTTAAGCACCTATTGTTACTTTCATCCAAAGCCTGCATAAGTTTCACAATAATTTAACCAAAAAAAATCAGTAAACTTTTTCTGCGTTTTCAAAAATGTCTCCTCTTTTCATACAGACTGCCGCCCCAAGCAGTTGTTTATAGATAGATTAAAGGAAAAGCATTTACCGTCATTTGAAACGTCATTATTTTGTTTTTAAGTGTTTCTATACATCCTAGAAATCCGCCACTTCACAGGCAGGTTATGGGGACCTCCTAGGCACGATATTTGAAGGAATTTTTGGTTTTTATTTTTAACCCTTATTTCATGGAAAACTCACTGTCCCTATAAAAACTTTTTTTTTTTTACTTTTTGTCCTTGTTTCCTGTCCCCCAGGGCACTACCTGGACCCCCATACACCTTTTATGGCAAATATGTAGCATATATGCCCTCTTGGAGAGCACTCTAAAAACTGAATTTTCAGCCCCATTGACTTGCATTTAGTTCGAATTCGGGCCCGAACCGAACTCGGGGGGTGTGTTCGGCTCATCCCTAATGTATAGCTTGGAAAAAAGACGAGACAGAGGAGATATGATAGAATCATTTAAATACGTAAAGGGAATCCACAAGGTAGAGAAAGGGAGTATATTTTAAAGGAAACAAAGTAGCAAAACAAGAGGACATAGTCTTAGATTAGAGGGGCAAAGGTTTAAAAGTAACATCAGGAAGCATTATTTTACTGAGAGGGTGGTGACATGGAACAGTCTTCCAGTTGAAGTGGTAGAGGCCAAAACAGTGATTGAATTTAAGCAGGCATGGGATAGGCATAAGGCTATCCTAAACAAAAGATAAATCCAGGTAAAGTATCCATATAATTGGGCAGTCTAGATGGGCCGAAAGGTTCTTATCTGCCAACATTTTTCTATGTTTCTATCAATGTTTGAGCCTGGGAGCAGATATCCATGTGTGAGCCTTGGGGGCAGATATCAATGTGTGAGCCTGGGGGCAAATAGCTGCCACTTCAACGTGGGTGTCTTCATCAACATGGAATCCAGAATCCTATGGGCTATGCCAATTATACGTTCCCATGCTCCCCCCCCATGTGGGATGCGTGGGGAGGATTAAATGTCCATACACAGTTATGGGTCTTTAGATAGTCTTCAATTAGTGAATCAAGGTTAGGGCATGTAGTTCTTTGCAGACTCCCACAAAGTTCGTTTCGCGGTCTGATCTAAATACCTTGACTGGGCCTCTGTAGGCTTCTAACCTTCTTAGAGCATTAATAAAACAGGAGGAGTCCATAAATTTTGTGACTTGAATGTGAACTGCTCGAAAGCTGAGACATGTGAAGAGGACTGCCCAACGTTTACTGACAGCCTGACCACCTCTGTACGATGGGCAGTCACAGTCCAAGGCCCAAAGACGTCTAGGCCTACATTGGTAAACGGCGGTCCAGGACTAAGACGCTCGGCTGGCAGGTCAGCCATCAGCTGATGTTGGGTTGTACCTGGTTGTTTTTGACAATGCAGACACCTGAACAAGACAGCAGCGATGTTCCTCTTGCCTCCCACAATCCAGAGTCCAGCTGCTCTGATGGCACCTTCTGTGAAGTGCCTGTGTTGTTCAGCTTTTTAATCTTACTGAAGAGATCCACGAGGTTGTGTTTACAGCAACTACTTTATTATTAAAGTACATGAGATGAGTCCTGGTTTCCTGACTCTGAGCTGGCTCTCCTGCACACTAACACTTCCTAGGGCACAGCTCACTTCCTGTTCCCTGACCCTTATGAACATGCATTACTTACTCAGCTCAGCACATCCTTTCTTTTCTACAAAAACAAACAACAAAATGCAAACATTAATAATAGTAATAGAACAATTGGCATGACAATCAACTTAGAACACATAACTATGTATAACAGAAATGTCATTGAGTTTATTGTCAACAGCAGTTAGCATTCTTCAATGAGTCTTTGTGGCCTTCTGACAGCTCTGCCCCTTGATGTACGTTGGTCCCCATGTGATGACTGATGTAACCTCTACCTGGATGCTCTACTGGGGCCGTACTGTCCCCTGTATTGTCAGTATCCTCAAAAGAGGGCTCCTCAGGGTTACTTATCAGAAATAGTTCCCGATGAATTACATCTTGGTCAGGTTGCATATCAGAGCAAGCCTTTTCAGAATCCTCACCATTACTGAAACAATCCATGTCCAGTGATTGTGGTAGGTCTAGAGAGTGACATGGTATCTTCAATAAATGTTTCTGATTGCATCTCAACTAGGGATGAGCTGTTCGGGTTTGGACGGATCGGCCTGAACTTTGGCAGTTTGAAAGTTCGCGAACTTCGAACTTTTTGGGCGTGTTCGGTTCGAGTTCGGAAAAAAAAAGAAATTTGAAAAAAGTAAAAAATGCTTAAAAAATACTAAAAAAATCTAGAAATAAAGAGAATCTTTACTGCAGAATATTATAAGCAATGGTTTATTAGATATTGAATTAAAAACTAATGTCTAGGTGCAAAGATTCTCACCTCAAAATGACCTTTTTTTTTCAAACGGCATAACAACAACAGATGTTTTAGTCTGGTCTAATCAATTTGATCCATTTTATGTAGAATGAAGGTGTGGGGTTTCTGCTTCTGTTCTGAGTGAGTAATTTCCCTCCTAAAACTTCCTAATATGCTGCATTTAACTGCTGTGTGAAAAAATACAAAATTTCCTCATTGCCCGCTTTTAACATCTAAAGCAATGTTATTTTTCACCTCGGGATTAAACATTCACAGGGTTATTCAGAGAGCGGTGAAAAGCAGGAGTATAACTGGAGAAGTGAAAATTCTAGGTCAAAATAGCCAAACCAGAAAAATTCTCCCATTTATCTCACTTTCCAAATCGGCTATTTGGTCTAGATTGTTCTCTTCTCCTGCCAGTTCTCCTGGCTTTCCTCTCTCTCAGGTTGTTCAGAGAAAGGTGAAAACCAGGAGAATGGCAGGAAAAGAGAACAATCTGGACCAAATAGCCGATTTGGAAAGTGAGATAAGGCTAGGGTCAGACTAGCACATTTTTCTCAGCGACCGTCAAAAAGTGCATCCGAACGCATTGCCGTATTTTTTCACGGAATGCGCGAAAATGGTCATATGATGCGCATTTTTGTGCGTGATTTTTTACGGATCCAAACCAGGAAACTTTGGGTGTCTGGACGTTATGTTGGCTGGACATGAGCAGGGTCTGACGTTTCCAAATCACGCACACACTATCATGGTTCCCGGATCCCACTTCGCAGTTCTTAAGGCCCAGCACTCCACAGAGCCCAAAAGCTACCAACAGAGTAGCCGTAGAAGAGCCCTAACTGTCTGGTTCTAAGAATTGGCCAGGTAAACTAGCTAGACAGAAAGGGTTAAGCAAAAGTCTATGTAGTAATACAAAACCAGGTTAGCAACATGGGGGTAGTCAGACGAGCCAGAATCAGGAATACAGAGTACAGAATAGTCAAATGGAATTGCCGGGTCGATATAAGTGCAGTAGCGTAGTACAAGAAAATAGTCTAGGGCAACAGAAGGCAGAATAGTCAGAAAACAAGCAGAGGTCAATAACAGGTTAAATCACAATAGCATTCAGGTACAAGGAGCTCAGGTATGGATAACCATGATCTGGCACTGCTTAGAAGGAACTGAGGGTTTTTAAAGACCTTCACCAGACCGCGCCCCCCACTCAAGCCGTGCCTCATGCAGCCACCTCCCTGCCTGTCTCCATTTAAACCAGGCGTTGGTCAGCGAGCAGCATCAGACATGCTGCCCTCAAGCACACAGGAGAGGCTGGAAGCCCCCAACATTACAGTACCCTGGCCTCCCTCTGTCCCGCCTCTCCCCCCTACAATCCATCCTGAACGCCTCCGCCAGGCTAATTCACCTCACCCGCCGCTCTGTCTCTGCCGCTCCCCTCTGCAAGTCCCTTCACTGGCTCCCCATCCACTGCAGAAATAAGTTCAAAACCCTTATCCTTACCTACAAAACCCTCACTAACTCAGCGCCCCACTACCTGTCCTCACTAATCACCAAATACACCCCAGCCCGCTCCCTAAGGTCAAACAGTGACCTGCGCCTAGCTTCTCCCCGCATCACCTCTTCCCATGATAGACTGCAGGATTTCTCACGTGCAGCCCCCACTCTCTGGAACGCTCTCCCTCGTACTGTCAGACTTTCCCCTAACTTCTCTTCCTTCAAACGCTCCCTGAAAACATTCCTATTTAGGGAAGCCTACCACCCAACTCACTGTCGCAACCATCAATCACTCTCACCCTACAGTCCTCTCCTCCTGTTTCCAACCCCAACCCTCCTAGATTGTGAGTTCCTATGGGAATAGGGCCCTCATCTCCTCCTGTACTGTTTGTCAAATGTTGTTCAATGTATTGTAACCCTGTCTGTACTGTGCTTATTGTACAGCGCTGCGGAATATGCTGGCACTTTATAAATTAATAATAATAATAATAATACCCCCCTCTCCATGGGAGGCCACCGGAAGACCAACAGGACAAGAGGCAGGACGACCAACAGGGAGGGCGGCAGGACAACCACCAGGGCGAGTGGCAGGACGACCACCAGGGCGAGTGGCAGGACGACCACCAGGGTGATCGGGGTGCGAGGCATGGAACGCCCTGACCAACCTAGAGGCAGACATGTTGGAAGCCGGAATCCAGGACCGGTCCTGCGGACCATAACCCACCCAATCGACCAAGTACTGCAGAGCACCCCTGAACAGCCTAGAATCCAGAACCCTCCTAACCTCATACTCTAAATCTCCATCAACCTGAACAGGTGGAGGAGGAGGAACGACCTGTGTGTACCTGTTACACAACAAAGGCTTCAGTAGGGAGGTGTGGAAGACGTTGTGCAAGCGAAGATGTTTAGGAAGGGCAAGAGCATAAGCCACAGGGTTAACGCGGTGAATGATCTTGTAGGGACCTATAAACCGAGGTGCCATTTTCATATAAGGCACCCGCAACTTCACATTCCTAGTGGACAACCAAACTCTATCCCCCACGTTATAGGAAGGAGCTTGTAACCTATGCCTGTCAGCCTTGCGTTTCTGGATGGCAACATTGCGCTCCATGTTTTCGCGAATCTGTCTCCAAATCTCTTGTAGTTGAGTGAGATGATCATCGAGAGCCGGGATGGCCTGTTCAGCAAACTGAAGCGGTAGAGCCGGAGGGAAGAAACCATAGATGGCAGAAAAAGGAGAGTGGCCAGTGGTCTCATTAACAGCGTTATTACGTGCATACTCAGCCCAGGGCAACAACTCCAACCAATTGTCTTGTTGTTGTGTGGTAAAGCAACGTGTGTACTGCTCGAGACCCTGATTTGCCCTCTCTGCTGCCCCATTGGTTTGTGGATGGTATGCTGAAGAGAAGGCCAATCGCACCCCCATCTCCGCACAGAAATCCCTCCAGAAACGAGAGACGAACTGAGCTCCTCTGCCAGAGACTATTTCAGATGGAACCCCATGTATTCGTACAATCTCTCTAGCAAAGACAACCGCCACTTCTTTGGCTGTAGGAAGCTTAGGTAAAGGGACAAAATGAGCCATTTTGGAGAAGAGGTCTACAACTGTCAGAACCACAGTATGACCCTTGGACTTCGGCAAGTCCACAATAAAATCCATAGATAGATGAGACCAAGGCCTCTTAGGCGTGGGTAAAGGCTGCAATAGACCGACAGGCAAGGTTTTACTGGTTTTGCTTCTGGCACAGACTTGACAAGCTAAAACAAACAGACTTACGTCCTGTCGCATGGTGGGCCACCGGAACTCTCTGGAGATACTGGTAAGAGTCTTGGTAATACCAGGATGACCTGCTGGGTTAGAATCATGAAACATTATGAGTAATTCTTGTCTTTCCTTTTCAGGTACAAACAACATATCTGGAGGCTTGTCAGGTGGAGCCCCCACTTGAGCTGCCTGGAGGCGTTCCAGGAAAGGCGAGGAGACAGACAAAACCGTGGAAGCCACAATACGTTCAGGAGGAACTATAGGATTGTGGTCTTGTGTATTTGATTCATAAGGGTCATATTGACGAGATAAGGCATCAGCCTTTACATTGCGGTCACCTGGTCTGTAAGTCAATACAAAATTAAACCGAGACAATAGCAATGACCGCCTGGTCTGTCTCGAGTTCAAATGTTTAGCATCCCCGATGTACGTAAGGTTCTTATGATCAGTGATTATCAACAATGGGTCAAGAGTACCTTCCAACAAATGTCTCCACTCTGACAGGGCAGACACAATAGCAAGCAATTCTCTGTTACTTATATCATAATTGCGTTCTGCTGGTGATAATTTTCTTGAAAAGAACCCACAAGGATGTAGAGGCTTCCCTGGAGACTCTCTTTAAGATAGGACAGCCCCAATGCCTATCTCGGAAGCATCAACCTCAAGAACAAATGGAGTCCTGGGATCAGGATGCCGTAACACGGGGGCGGAAGTGAAAGCATGTTTGAGAGCTTTGAATGCCTGTTTGGATTGTGAAGACCAGACCTGATTCTTCAGATCTTTACGTGTCATATTAATGATAGGAGAGGCTACAGTGGAATAATTCTTGATAAATCTCCTATAATAGTTGGAAAACCCCAGAAACCTCTGTATGGCTTTGAGACCTTGAGGGAGAGGCCATTCTGAGATGGCCAGGAGTTTGGAAGGATCCATCTCAAAACCTTCTGGAGTGATAATGTACCCAAGAAATTTTACGGTAGTAATGTCAAATAAACACTTCTCCAGTTTGCAATAAAGACCATTGTCCAGTAATTTTGCTAATACTTGTCTGACATGTTCATGGTGGGTTTTCAGATCGGGAGAGTAAATCAATATATCGTCTAGGTATACTATAACAAAAGTTTGCAAGAAATCTCTGAGCACATCATTAATAAAATCTTGGAATACCGCTGGAGCATTACAAAGACCGAAAGGCATGACCAGATATTCATAATGCCCACTCCTGGTGTTAAATGCTGTTTTCCACTCATGCCCTTCTTTTATACGTATCAGGTTGTAAGCCCCTCTTAAATCAAGTTTAGTGTATACTGCTGATCCCCTTAACCTGTCGAACAGTTCTGATATGAGAGGGATAGGGTACACGTTCTTGATGGTGATCTTGTTAAGCCCCCTATAAATCGATACACGGGTGTAAATCTCCTTTTTTAGACACAAAAAAGAACCCAGCCCCTGCTGGAGAAGAGGAGCGTCTGATAAAACCTCTCTCCAAATTCTCCTTTATGTACTCTTCCATGATTTGGTTCTCCATTATGGATAGAGGATATACTTTGCCTCGAGGAGGCATGGTACCTGGATGAATATCTATGGCGCAATCATACGGTCTATGTGGAGGTAGTTTCTCTGCCTCACTTTTATCAAATACAGCCCTGAGGTCGGCATACTGGTCAGGAACCTCTGTAGACAATGGAGGAGCTGTAGGTGTGTTCAGGCACCAATATGTTGAATGGGTATTAAACAAGTCCCAAAACAAGTAGGACTCCAAGACAATATCTCTCCCTTAGCCCAATCAATAACAGGATTATGTTCCACCAAGCAAGGGAAACCAAGCACAACAGGATTGGAAGGTGAACGGATAACCTGAAATATGATTTCTTCCTTATGTAAGAGACCAGTGGTAAGAACCACTGTAACCGTATCGTGAGTAATCCTAGGGCAGGATAACGGTCTACCGTCTATGGCTTTGACGGCTAAGGGTGTCTCTCTTACAACCAGAGGGAGAAAAATGGTAGAAGCGTATTCAACATCGATAAAGTTACCAGTAGCCCCAGAATCAACAAAAGCGGTAGTATGCGTGGTCTTGGTCTCCCAAGCCACGGATACTGGTAACATAAGTTTAATGCCTTTGACAGGAGACATGCACGTCACACCCAAGGCCTGTCTCCTCAGCTGCCTTAGGTGCGGTAGTTTTTCCGACTTATGCATTCTAGGGCGAGTGGGACATTGAAATCGCAAATGTCCTTCTAAACCACAATACAGGCACAATCCCTCACGAAAACGCCTTGTTCGCTCTTCCTCTGTAAGCCTAGTATGGCCTAGTTGCATAGGCTCAGAGGGAGGAGATAACTCTCTGGGTGGTGCCTGAAAGACAGGGGCCAACCTTGGTAACGGTCTCTTAGGTTTCTCTCTTGGAGTTCTTCTGTCCCTTATCTGATCATCCAGATCTATACAATAATCAATGAGTTTACACAATACCTCAGGTAATTTACGTGGAGCCAATTCATGCATCAATGACTCTGATAACCCCTCCATAAAAGCCAGAACCAGAGTCTCATTTGTCCAGTTCACGTCAGATACCAGCGTTTTAAATTCTATGGCATAATCAGACACAGTCCTATTCCCTTGACGTATGCGGAACAGGGATTTGCCAGCTACTTTGGCCGTTCTGGTAGGAATAAATGTACGTTTTAACTCGGCTATGAATTCTTTATAATCCCGTACGATAGGCTTCTCTGCCTCCCATAAAGGATTTGCCCATGTCAACGCTCTGCCAGACAGATGGTTAATAGTGAACCCCACTTTGGCTATGTCAGAGAAAAACATTTGTGGATTTAATTTAAAATGAATATCCACATGAACCAAAAATCCCCGGCACTCTGAGGGAGTACCGTCAAACCTCATAGGCGCGGTCATGTGTACCTGGGATGTCTGAATGACAGGGGACACAGGCATGGCAAGCGGGGGTGCAACCCCAGCTGGTTCCAGGTGAGCCGTATGAGTCAGGAAAGTTTGTAAGGCAAGAGCAAACTGATCCATCCTATGGTCCTGCTCGTCCTGTCTGGATACAAAGTTACTCAAATGCTGTGTTAAGTCTGCAGGATCCATTTTGGCCAGATCCTAATGTCACGGTTCCCGGATCCCACCACGCAGTTCTTAACGCCCAACACTCCACAGAGCCCAAAAGCTACCAACAGAGTAGCCGTAGAAGATCCCTAACTGTCTTGTCCTTAGAATTGGCCAGGTAAACTAGCTAGACAGAAAGGGTTAAGCAAAAGACAATGTAGTAGTACAAAACCAGGTTAGCAACATGGGGGTAGTCAGACGAGCCAGAATCAGGAATACAGAGTTCAGAATAGTCAAATGGAATAGCCGGGTCGATATCAGTGCAGTAGCGTAGTACTAGAAAATAGTCTAGGGCAACAGAAGGCAGAATAGTCAGAAAACAAGCAGAGGACAATAACAGGTTAAATCACAATAGCATTCAGGTACAAGGAGCTCAGGTATGGATAACCACGATCCGGCAACTGCTGAGAATACACTGAGGGTTTTTAAAGACCTTCACCAGACCGCGCCCCCCACTCAAGCCGCGCCTCATGCAGCCACCTCCCTGCCTGTCTCCATTTAAACCGGGCATTGGTCAGCGAGCAGCATCAGACATGCTGCCCTCAAGCACACAGGAGAGGCTGGAAGCCCCCAACGTTACACACACGCCGCAACTACAACTGCCCTTTTAAAAGTTTGTAATGATATCCAAGCGGGCATGGAACAAGGAAATCTAACTGGAGCCATCTTCCTTGACTTTGCCAAGGCTTTTGACACAGTAGACCATGGCATCCTATTACAAAAACTTAAAAACTCTCTGGTATTGGTGATAGTACGTTAACCTGGTTCCAATCATATGTGTCTGATAGGTCTCAATTTGTGTCCATTTCTGACAGCACTTCCCTTCCCCTCCCAGTCACGTGCGGTGTACCCCAAGGCTCGATACTTGGCCCCCTGCTTTTCACAATATTCATAAACGATCTGCCCAATGTCTGCAAAGCCTCAACTGTACACATGTACGCAGACGACACGGTAATCTATACCAGCAAACCAAATCTCCCGCAGCTGGAGGCCGTGCTGCAAGAACAATTCACAGGAGGGGTAGAAAAGTGGATAGCAAATAACAAACTTTTTATAAATACTGACAAAACGGTTACAATGCTCTTTGGAACCGCACCTAAACTACACAAATTGCAAACACCCCATCTATGTGTTGGGACAAAATCAAATGGCACATGGACCACAGTCACCTCTCTCAAATACCTAGGTATGTGGTTAGACCCAAATCTATCTTTTGGCCCCCACATCGAAAAACTCTCATCTAAACTTTACCCCAAACTAGGTGCCCTGTACAGAAACAAATCCTGCCTGAGCACCGCGGTAAGAAAGCAGATTGTACAACAAATGCTTATGCCAGCCATTGAATACGGAGATGTAGTGTATGCAGCCGCCCCGCAAACACACCTCCAGAAACTTACTACATTGTATAACTCATTCTGTCGCTTTGTGCTACAATGTAACTACATGACCCACCATTGTGACATGTTAAAAGAACTAAACTGGCCATCACTGGACTCTAGACGCACCCTTCACCTTTCCAACCTGGTGTTTAAGAGCTTTTCTGGGAAGCTACCACCCTACCTGAATATGCTGCTTCCCCCGGCAGTTCCCTCATCCTATAACCTCAGATCCAGGACCAGCACCTTACTTGCAATACCGCAATATAAAAAGAAAATGGCTCGATCCTCATTTTCCTACAGAGCATCGCAATTATGGCATAACCTCCCAGACACCGTCAAATCTTCCCCCAGTCTAAAGTCCCTTAAGAGCTCCCTATTAGCATAGCTCAATACGAAATGCACCTGTAAACATGTAACAGAATGACTTTATTTCCTCCATATTTATTTTTCTGTTAATCTGTGTATTTGGTCTTGTGTTAATATCTTGCATTTTACTGTTAATCTTTATATTTGGTCTTGTGTTAACATCTTGCATTTTACTATTTTGTATTTCTGTAACCACTCAATGTTCTCGAACCCAGGATATACTTGAAAACGAGAGAAATCTCAATGTATCCTTCCTGGTAAAATCCTTTATAAATAAATAAATAAATAAATAGTGGACGCAGCGCACTCTGTACGTCCGTACTAGCGGTTCTGCGTTCTAGAAAAAATGTGTTCATTTTCCACTTGCGTTGCGCAGCCGGACTTTCGTGCGACCGTAGTTCGTATATTGGCCGTCATTGCCCGTCATTTGCTGCTAGTGCGGCCGTGATTAAGTGCGCCTAAACGCACGTTAAAAATACGCTAGTCTGACCCTAGCCTAAATGGGAGAATTTTTCTGGTTTGGCTATTTTGACCTAGAAATTTCCATTCTCCAGTAATTCTCCTGCTCTTCACCGCTCTCTGAAAAAGACAGGAGAATGACTGAAGAGAAAATTCTAGGTCAAAATAGCCAAACCAGAAAAATTCTCCCATTTATCTCACTTTCCAATCGGCTATTTGGCCTAGAATTTTCCAAAAAATCTGTAAACTTTTTCTGCGTGTCCGAAAATGTCTCCTCTTTTCATATAGACTGCCGCCCCAAGCAGTTGTTTATGGATAGATTAAAGGAAAACTGTTTACCATCATTTGAAATGTCATTTTTTTTTGTTTTTAAGTGTTTATATACATCCTAGAAATCCACCACTTCACGGGCAGGTTATGGGGACCTCCTAGGCACGATATTTGAAGGAATTTTTCGTTTTTATTTTTAACCCTTATTTCATGGAAAACTCACTGTCCCTTTAAAAACGTTTTTTTTTTTTCTTTTTGTCCTTGTTTCCTGTCCCACAGGGCACTACCCTGACCCCCATACACCTGTTATGGCAAATATCTAGCATATATGCCTTCTTGGAGGGCACTCTAAAAACCGAATTTTCAGCCCCATTGACTTGAATTGAGTTCGAGTTCGGGTTCGGATTCGGAGCCGAACATTTGGAAAGTTCGGGTTCGGATACGAACCCGAACCCGGGCATGTTCGGCTCATCCCTAATCTCAATACCACTCCATGCTTTGTTTGAACTTCAAAGGACCTGTCTGTGACTTGACGCAGCACTACAGCTGCATTCGCTCAGCGTTGACCTGTCCATATCTTTACAGTGTCTCCAACCTGCAACATTCTTTGCACTTTTGTCATAGTTCCTTTTCTGACGTCACCCTAATTCCATCCTTCTTTGCAATGTAGGAAGTATGCAACTTTCTGTTATTGTGATACTGTGTCAAATTCAGTTTTGGTAACTTGGTCTTTATCTGACGCCCGAAGAACAATTCTGCGGGAGATTTTCCCCCCTCCAAAGGTGTGGCTTTATTTATTTATTTATTTATAAATGATTTTACCAGGAAGGATACATTGAGATTTCTCTCGTTTTCAAGTATGTCCTGGGTTCAAGAACATTGAAGTGTTACAGTTACAGAAATACAAAGTAATACATTGCAAGATATTAAAAAAAAATATAAAAAAAAAAAAAAACAAAGCACAAATATACAGATTAACAGAAAATAAATAAGTAGGAAATATAGTCACTAGGTTACATAATTACAGGTGCATTCTGTATTGAGGTATGTTAGTAAGGAGCTTTTGAGTGACTTAAGACTGGGGGAAGATTTGATGGTGTCTGGGGGGTTATTCCATAATTGTGGTGCTCTGTAGGAAAATGAGGACCGAGCCACTGTCTTTTTGTATTGTGGTATTGCAAGTAAGGTGCTGGTCCTGGATCGGAGGTTATAGGATGAGGGAGCTGCTGGGGAAGCAGTCTATTCAGGTAGGGTGGCAGCTCCCAGAGATGCTCTTAAACACCAGGCTGGAAAGGTGAAGGGTGCGTCTGGATTCCAGCGATGGCCAGTTTAGCTCTTTTAACATGTCACAATGGTGGGTCATGTAGTTACATTGTAGCGCAAAGCGGCAGAATGAGTTATACAATATAGTAAGTTTATGAAGGTGTGTTTGCGGGGCGGCTGCATACACTACATCTCATCTCCGTAATCAATAGCCGGCATAAGCATTTGCTGTACAATCTGCTTTCTTACCGCGGGACTCAGGCAGGATTTGTTTCTATACAGGGCACCTAGCTTGGGGTAAAGTTTAGATGAGAGTTTTTCGATGTGGGGCCAAAGGATAGATTAGGGTCCAACCACATACCTAGATATTTGAGAGAAGTGACTGTGGTCAGCATGCCATTTGATTTTGTCCCAACACATAGATGGGGATTCTGCAATTTGTGTAGTTTAGGTGCTGTTCCAAAGAGCATCGTTACAGTTTTGTCAGTATTTAAAAAAAGTTTGTTGTTTTTGATCCACTTTTCTACCTCTGTGAATTGTTCTTGCAGCACGGCCTCCAGCTGCGGGAGATTTGGTTTGCTGGTATAGATCACAGTGTCGTCTGCGTACATATGTACAGTTGAACCTTTGCAGACGTTGGGCAGATCATTTATGAATATTGTGAATAGCAGGGGGCCTAGTATTGAGCCTTGGGGTACACCGCAAGTGACTGGGAGCGGGAGGGAGGAGCTGCCAGAAATTGACACATATTGTGATCGGTCGGATACATATGATTGTCTATAATTAAGCAAAGCTACCTGTGGTGCCTTCCCTGAGTGACTCGCCTTTGTAAAGAGTCTCTTAATGATTTTAACTCCACACTCAGCTAAACCATTGCTTTGAGGATATTTCGGACTCGAAGGTTCTGCGAAGAAATCCAAACTCTTCACAAAATACCTTAAAGTACCTGCAGGAAAACTGGGGACCATTGTCGGTTTGTAGGATTGTAGGTATGCCAAATCTTGAAACTATTGCTCATAATTTCCGGGAGACGTGCTCTGAGGATGTATTCTTGAGTTTAGCAACCTCGGGGTATGAGGAGTAAGAGTCCAGCACTGCTAGGTAATCACGTCCATCAAGTGAAAATATATCGACTCCCACTGTATGCCAAGGAATCTTCACCATAACGTCCTGAAGTAAAGGTTCTTTTGGTCTGGCCGGCTGAAACACCTGGCAAGTAGGGCATGAAGAGACTAAAGCTGCTTTGTCACTCATCATGGAAGTCCAGAAAAGAATTTCCCTTGCTCTCCTTATGCATTTTTGTATTCCTAAATGTCCTTCATGTATTTTTTGAAGCATTTCTCGTCTGAGAAAAACTGGAATTACTAATCTCCTGCCTTTCAAGAGTACATTATTTTAGGAGCATCAGTGTTTCAGATCAGCAAAGAGGACAATGACTTAGCCTTGTCGATAGAGGACAAAGAATTCCTGCAGCTCGTGAACAAGGAACTTCAACAAGATGCCACCGGGAGCTGGGTAGCCCCATTACCCTTTTGCGTACCCAGGAACTGTCTCCAAAGTGTCCATGTGCGACGCACGTATGTTCCTGTCTCACCCGCTGCTGCACCGAAGAAAGAATTGCACATCTTCTCATACACGTCAGCGAACGCAATAGCAGCCGTAGGATACATCAGGGTCTACGGTGGGGAGAACGACATTTACGTTGGCTTCATTATGGGAAAGGCAAAACTAGAACCACAACCAGGTCACACCGTACCAAGATTGGAACTCTGTGGTGCGGTATTAGCAGTAGAACTCGCAGACTTAATAACGAGAACGGCAGACCAGAACCCAGCGGATCAGGCTGCACGCTCTATTCCTGCATCTCAGTTATCAGCATCAACCTGGCTAAAAGGTCCGGAGTTCTTAGCTTACCCAGATACCTTAATGTCACAAAGATCATGAGCTTCTGGATCCAGATCAAGATGCCGATATTAGACCTCAGGTGCCCAGCGAATTGCCCAGGCAAGACAAGAAAACAACTACTCAGGTCAGCTGTTTGTCGACAATGGTCAAGGAGACAGGGCAACTGCCCCTAAACCATCCCCTAGAACCAACTCTCTTCAAACGCTTCTCTAGATGGAGACCTCTCATATCGGGCATAGCAGTCATCGTTCGCTTCCTGCATCGCGACATAAGCTTTCCAGATAGCTGTCTACAAGCAGAACGAAGGATTCTACGAAGTGTGCAACAAGATGCATACCCGGTAGTAGTTGAGCGTTTAAAGACTATGAAACCTATCTCAAAGTCTAGTCCACTCCTGAGGCTGAACCCGTTCCTTGACAGACACAGCTTACTTTGAGTAGGGGGACGTCTAGTTAAACCTAAAATAGCCTTGAATATCAAACACCCTGTCATCCTTCCTGCTCATCAACATGTAACAAACTTGCTAGTCCAACACTACCACGAAACCGTCCACCATCAAGGCCGGCACTGTGCTGAGCTGAGTAAGTAATGCATATTCATAAGGGACAGGGAACAGGAAGTGAGCTGTGCCCTAGGAAGTGTTAGTGTGCAGGAGAGCCAGCTCAGAGTCAGGAAACCAGGACTCATCTCATGTACTTTAATAATAAAGAAGTTGCTGTAAACAGAACCTTGTGGATCATTTCAGTAAGATTAAAAAGCTGAACAACACATGGTACCAGAAGTGGATGTTTCTTCAAGTTCTACCAGTTACCAGCAAGTAAAGCAACATGGATCTGCAACAAGGTACAGCACATGGGCAGCAAACCTCACAGAACTTCCCTGTGAGAACTGATAGACTGAAGCCACCTCCTGAAATCAGGTTTGTGGGTAATCTGGAGGAAGTGTGGAGAACATTCAAGCTGAGATTTAGCCACTATATGAAAGCAACAAACACCTGCACTTTGCCAAGTGATCAGAAAGTAGCTTTGCTCTTAACTATTGCTGGAGCAGAAGCCTTGGACATTTATAACAGCTTTCAATTATCTGAATCTGATGGTGAGAATTATGAGATGGTCATGGAAAGATTTGCTGCATATTGTACACCAAAGAAAAATGAAACATATGAGCATTTTGTATTTAACTCCAGGGTGCAGCTGCCACATGAGACAGTGGAGGAGTTTGTCACTGACCGAAGATTAAAAAGCAGGTCTTGTAACTTTGGCCCTCTGCAAGAATCTTTAATCACAGATAGGCTGCAACAGTGATAAAATATATGAGAGACTACTAAGGAATTGTGATTTGACTCTGCAGAAAGCTGTGTCCATATGTCAGTCTGCAGAGCAGACCAAAAAACAATTAGATGTTTTGTGTAAGCAAGATTGGCAGGGACTGGTTAATGAAGTCAGAAAACACAGATCTGCAGGTTCCAGAAGACAGTCCTTTCCACAAATGTCAGAGAGAAGACCAAAGAATAAAGTGAATGTACAAGATGCAAAGTACAGAGATGCTTCATGTGGGAAATGTGGAAAAATTCATGAGTTCCGCAAATGTCCAGCCTATGGACAGAAATGGATTATCTGCAAAAAATATAATCAATTTGCCAAACAGTGTAAGCAAGATACACAACTACATGCTGTTACAACATATACCTCCAGCTCCGGTGAGGATGATCTTTTTGTGGATGTGGTCAATCAAGTACCTACAACGGATAGGGAATGGATTGTAGAGGTAGAAGCTCATGGTGTACTGATACCATTTAAAGTAGATACTGGAGCAGAACCCAATGTTATTCCAGAGGCTCTATGGAAACAACTGCAACCTAGACCTAAACTTCAGAAATAAACTAAAGTACTGAAAGCATATAATGGACTTGACATTACAACTGTGGGTCAATGCATACTCACCCTAAAGCATAACTCCACAGTAAGAAAACACCCGTTTATTGTGGTTCCTGGAGAAAAGTTTCCTATAATTTGATTACAATCTATACCACGACTAGGACTGGTCACCAAGCTCTTTGAGATTACAGAATTGAAGCATGAGAGTCTCAATACCTTACATGAAAAGTATAAGGATGTTTTCAGTGGACTTGGTAAACTTCCCATTAAATATAAAATTGCCTTAACCCCTTAGTGACCGGGCGGTTTTACACAAATCCGTCCTTTAGTGACCGCTGCTGTTTTTACGTTTCTGCGCTGTTAGTGTTTAGGACAAATTTTCCTCTTACTCGTTTATGCAACCTACACATATTTTACACTGTTTTTCTCGTCATTAAATGGACTTTATAAAGATACCATTTTTTTCATCATTTCATATAATTTACTATAAAAAACATTGTGAAATATGACAAAAAAATTGAAAAAACACCACTTTTTCGAGCTTTGACCCCCAAAATTTCTTATGTATCAACAACCGTCAAAAAAATTTAATTCCTTAGTAGTTTCTAAATTTAGTACTGAGTTTAGCAATACCCAATGTTTACATATTCCTCGCTTTTTTCCTTATTTTATGCAACAATAAGTGCAAGTAGCACTTTGCCATTTCCAAAGAGTTTATTTTCAAAACTAGTGCTAGTGACATTGTAACACTGATATCTGTCACTAATTCCTGAATAACCCTCCACATATATATATTTTTTTAAAGTACACAAATCAAGGTATTAAACTTGGGTATTTTGACTCTTTCCATGCCAACCATTTTACCACAAATCTATGCCAAAGTTTGAGAAAAAAAAAGTTTTGGTGATTTTTTTTTTTTTGAACGCAATTTAAGAATACATGTACTGTGAACTTTAAGGTTTACTGCCAAAAAACACCCCAAAATATGTTCAGCAACATCTTCTGAGTAAATTGATACCACCCATGTATAGGTATGTCGGGTCATTTGGGGGCTAATAGGCCTTATTTGGGGGTGCGCATTTCAGTTTTCCAACTTGGAATTTTCACATTTCGTCATCATGCACCCATGTCCTATTTGGGACATTTTTGAAGCCGGCCAAAGTAATTTACCCCCATCAAACCATATATTTTTAGAAAGGGCACACCCTAGGGTGCTTCAAAGAGTTGTATTTTAACACTTTCCATGCACTAGCTCTATGTCAAACTTTCAGGTACTCACTTTTTGTGTTATTTTTTCACACACATTGTACTTTAGGCATGAATTGTCAAATCCAGTTATGGGTTACTGCCAAAAAACACCCCAAAATATGTTCAGCAACATCTTCTGAGTAAATTGATACCACCCATGTATAGGTATGTCGGTCATTTGGGGCTAATAGGCCTTATTTGGGGGGTGCGCATTTCAGTTTTCCAACTTGGAATTTTCACATTTCGTCATCATGCACCCATGTCCTATTTGGGACATTTTTGAAGCCGGCCAAAGTAATTTACCCCCATCAAACCATATATTTTTAGAAGGGCACACCTAGGGTGCTTCAAGAGTTGTATTTTAACACCTTTCCATGCACTAGCTCTATGTCAAACTTTCAAGGTAGTCACTTTTTGTGTTATTTTTTCACACACATTGTACTTTAGGCATGAATTGGTCAAATCCAGTTATGGGTTACTGCAAAAAACACCCCAAAATATGTTCAGCAACATCTTCTGAGTAAATTGATACCACCCATGTATAGGTATGTCGGTCATTTGGGGGCTAATAGGCCTTATTTGGGGGGTGCGCATTTCAGTTTTCCAACTTGGAATTTTCACATTTCGTCATCATGCACCCATGTCCTATTTGGGACATTTTTGAAGCCGGCCAAGTAATTGTATTTTACCCCCATCAAACCACATATATTTTTAGAAAGGGCACACCCTAGGGTGCTTCAAAGAGTTGTATTTTAACACTTTCCCATGCACTAGCTCTATGTCAAACTTTCAGGTAGTCACTTTTTGTGTTATTATTTTTCACACACATTGTTTAGTTTAGGCATGAATTGTCAAATCCAGTTATGGGTTTACTGCAAAAAACCCCCAAAATATGTTCAGCAACATATCTTCTGAGTAAATTGATACCACCCATATATAGATTTGTTCTGCTGTTTTTGGGGTGCTACGCCAATCTTTTGACATGTGCTTGTCAATTTTCTAATTTGACATACAGTATCTTCTTTGCTTATCTTCTTTTTAGGGGCCTTTTTTACATACCCCAGTTTTATTAACGTGCATATATTTGGTAAGCGCTAACACCCCAAAGTATTGTAAATGGAGTGTTTTTTATGCCATGGATGCAACCGTTTGCTCCAAACAAATTTGGATACTGTTTGGTGGTCATTTTTCATTTTCACACCCACATCAGTTTGGACTGTGATTTAGGAGACACTGTTGTTTGTTACTGCATGAAAACTCTCCAGGTTGTTTTCTGCAAGGTCTCCTGAGTACACCCATGCCCCCCATGCATAGGTTTGCCAGAATTTTGGGAAGGTTCAAATACAAATTTTATGACTTTGTCATTGGAGTTGAAATTGAGATTATTTTTCAGCTAGGCCTATCTTTGGTTTTGGGTCTACCGCATACCCCAGTTTGAATTATTGCCAGAAAAATTGTTTATATTTGTTATGTTGACACACCCAAGGTATTGCATATGGAGTGCTTTGATGCCATGGATGCAACGGTTTTAGCCCAAAACATTTGAGAAGGTGTGTGGTGTAATTTTTCATTTTCAGATTTTTACGCCCACATTATATTTGGACTGTGATTTAGGAGACACTGTTGTTTGTTACTGCATGAAAACTCTCCAGGTTGTTTTCTGCAAGGTCTCCTGAGTACACCCATGCCCCCCATGCATAGGTGTGCAAAGATTTTGGCAAAATACAGCACCAATTGTAGAACATAAAATGTACGAATAAAATGTAAAAGTCTGGTGCAGTAAAAGAAAAAAAAACTAAACTGAACTAACTAACTGGAGTGTGAGAAAAAATAGAAAGGAAAAAAAAAAAATCACAGATCACGCACAGTGTGATATAGCTTGAAACAGTCCCAAGACACAGACCGGGTTGTCCAGGGCATTCTGGGCAGTAAAAGAGATTGTGTCTCTCCTCTGCCCCCTCTTGAAACACACCCTGCATCTTTTTTGGGGTTTCTGTTTGCCCTCAGTAGGGGGGATTTTATAAAATAAAATGTGTAGCCCCAACTCTGTCCCCCATCACCGCCCGGGGAGCAGGTGCATCCTGGTACAAAAACCCCGAAATGACCTGGAGCTGAAACTGTAAAAGGACAGCGTCACTCCGGGGTTTTGCCGTTTTGCATTGTGGGTTGCAATTTGCATCAGGTAAATTGCAACCTTTTTGTACCAGGCCCTTGACTTCCGCATAATCTGGTAGGGCTGGAGCAGCTGATCTGCCAGATCAACCCCACCCATATGCCGGTTATAAGGCTTTGATGCACACTGGCTTCCTGATGCGCTCAGCTCTGCCACGTACAGAGACCTCCACAGACCTCTCAGTGTGGATGGTGGATAGAAGGTATACATCCTTCTTGTCTCTGTACTTGACGCCAACAGCTCCTCTTCGGCGCAGAGCTGAGGGCTCCCCCCTTTTTAGCCGGGTGGGACAAGCTGTGCTGGGAAACCTAACCTACGCGGTTCTTGCGAACAGTACCGCATGCTGCTGTATCAAAACAATACAGCAGCTTGAACAAAGGGACACTCGTATAAATTATTCAAGATACAAGTGGTACCTTTGTTCATCAGGGAAAAAGTAGGTCCCACACAATCTTGCCACTGGTTCCCATGTGTTCTGGGCAACCTGGAGGGTCAAGGCTACTATCCTTTCCCTCGTACACCCGGAAGGCCTGAGTATACCCACTCTCGCTGTCACAGAGCTTAATACACCTTCACTCATACCCTGGAGCGTTTGGAAGGAATATACTGCTTGAATCCCAGCCTTCCCTTGTATTTCATTAGGGATTCATCCACGCAGATATTCCTTCCAGGTGTATAATCCTCTGCAAACCTGGCGGCGAAGTGGGTAATCAGGGGGCAGATTTTATACAGCCTGTCAAACTGGGGATGCTCTCTAGGAGGGCACAGGCTGTTGTCACTGAAGTGCATGAAACGCAAAATGTTTTCATACCTTCTACGTGACATTGATTGGGGGTAAATGGGGGTAGAGCAGATGGGGCTACTGCTCCAGTAGGAACGAATTGAGGGCTTCTTTATGATGCCCATCAGCATAGTAAGTGCCCAGAATTTCAGAAATTCTGGCACATCTAGCGGGGTCCATTGCTGCCTTGCCAAGTAGGAGTCTGGCTTCGCAGCACAATGCTGATGGGCATACGATTTGATTGGGGGCCGATGTGGCCCAACAAATCCATCCCCCATAAACACTGCAAAAACTGTGTGGCGGTAAATCCTGCAACATCAATATTGATGCCAGGATTTGCCGTGAAAGGAGGGATATTTCTGCCTCTGGCGATGAGGCACTACCCACTCCTCAGCTGGAGCTGTGCGTCTCCTGCTGGCAGGTGGTGACCCAGGATCTGCATCAGAAACATCACTAGATACATCAGCCAGCGTAGATGAATGTATCTAGCGACGTCTCTGAGCAGTTAGTGGGGTCGAAATCAGGGTCGGAGTCTGACGCAGATGCCTCAGATTCTGACGCCAGGATGGCATATGCCTCCTCGGCGCTGTACACCCTCTCAGACATTATATATAATAGATTATAAAAATTTTATAATTATTATATATATAAGCGGATTATTGGTTCTTTAGAAGAACCGTTGGGTTTTCACAAGAAAATACAAATAAACACTAAATCTCTCTAAATCACTCTAAACCTGCCTCAATTCTTCTAAATCTCCCTAAATTCTCTCTAAATCTGCCTCAATTTTTCTAATCTCACTAAATCTACCTAAAATCTCTAACCTGTCAAATCTGATCTTCTCTCTCGCGCTCACCAAAACACAAGTGAGGAGAGGGAGGGAGAATCACAGAGGTCAGAGCCAATATTTACAAAATATTGACCTGACCTGACAAATTAGAAATTTTATTTTGATTTTTTTCTACTTCTGATTGGATGTTGCTACCTGCCTTCTGATGAGGCAGGCTAGGAACATCACACAGCCCCAAGATGACCCTGCCCTAAGAAGGGCAGCGCCATCTTGTCACATGTATTTTATTTTATTATTAAGTTCATTTATTTATTTTTTTACAACTTTTTAACCTTTTTTTTACTCTGCTGGGTGCCTTGATACCTCGAAGCACCCAGCAGAGCACCCGATCACTCATGTGATCTTTTTTGTACTGAGTGCCACGATACCTCGTGGCACTCAGTACTTCCTGCCGCTACTGGAAGTGATCGCTCGGGGAGCGATCACTGAGCGGACCCGGCGAGGTAAGCATATTGCAGGGATGCCTCGATGTCGAGGCATCCCTGCAATATACACCGAGCAGCTGGAAGCGATACCGATCGCTTCCAGCGCTCTCTAGAAGTGCGGGCACCTCTCCGGTAAAACCGGATGTTGATCGCTCCCGGGGAGCGATCACAAGGTGCCCCGGCACTTCTGTCCGCCATTGTGGACTCCCAGGCAGCGTGCAATGGCCCTGGAGCTGCTGGAAGCGATCCGATCGCTTCCAGCGCTCTCTAGAAGTGCCGGCCACCTCTCTGGTAAAACCGGATGTTGATCGCTCCCGGGGAGCGATCACAAGGTGCCCCGGCACTTGCAACCGCCATTGCATGGATGCCTGGACTCCCAGGCATCCTGCAATGGCGTTTGAGCTGCTGGAAGCGATCCGATCGCTTCCAGCGCTCAAAACACCGCAGGACGTACCATGTACGTCAGCGGGTCTAAAAGAGACCCGCGGCCATGACGTACATGGTACGTCCAAGGTCCCTAAGGGGTTAAAGCCAGAAGCACTGCCTCTGATTCATGCTCCTCGTAAAGTACCAGTAGCCCTACGAGACGCACTGAAAAAAGAGTTACAGCGCTTGATAAAGATGGATGTACTCGAGCAGGTACATGAACCAACTGAATGGGTTCATTCTTTGGTTATTGTGGCTAAAAAGGAAGGTTCCCTAAGGTTGTGTCTGGACCCTAAAGAGTTAAATGCCAGTATTAAAAAGGGAACACTACCAAATACCAACACGAAATGAAATTCTAGGGGAAATGGCTGGTGCTCAGCTGTTTACAGTTCTTGATGCCTGTAATGGATTTTGGCAGGTACCTCTGGAGAAAGGGAGCCGGCGCATTTGTACTTTCAATACACTCTTTAGGAGGCACTGTTTCAAGCGCCTTCCATTTGGTTTGTGCTCCGCACCTGAAATATTTCACCGAACCATCCAGCAACTGTTTGATGGGGAAGAAGGTGTCAAAGTATACATAGATGAAATTTTGATATGGGGCGCTGATGAAGCTAAGCATAATGAACGACTTACTACAGATTGCAGTAATGTGGACATTGCAAGGCCTGTGGCTTTGTTATAAAATCCAAAACTTTCAATAGCAACACTACTCAAAAAACATACCTTATGAAACAATTCGCCAACTGTTCATCTACTATGGTGATATATTTAATCACGTGCACGTGTTCCAAATAATACGTGGGTAAAACATATCAGCAATGGCGTAGGCGCATTCTGCAACACATTGGCAGTGTCAACAATGAGACTGACACACCAATTTCCAGACATGTACATTGTCATCACAATGGCGACCCCTCGTGTCTCTCTTTTCAGGTTATAGAAAGAATAACCTTAGGCCCCAGGAAAGGTGATTTCGATCTAAGGCTTAGACAAAACGAAGCGAGGAGGATCTTTAGATTGAACACCCAATACCCTGCGCGTTTGAATGAAGAATTCAATTATACCTCATTCCTATAAATGCATATATTTTGTCATCATATAACCCTATTGGTAATCATCACAATCATGTCACTATATAGCCGTATTGGGGCTATCCTCTGAGTATACATTTCAACGTTTAATTATTACTGTATGTCAAGCATTGTTAACGTTTCTTTTACATCCGATTATTTATTCACATGGGAATTTATTTTTATTTATTTTATCAATTTTTGTTTCACAATGTGATATGTTGTACACTTTTATACGTCATTGCTGTAATCCTGATATTTCCTTTAGCGAGGGTATTCATCTATTTTATAGACCCTCGGGGTATATACAGTAATCAATACTACTAGGGATTTAGGTATTACAGAATACAATCAGATCTCCCAATGGTGTCATGCCTACATTGTGCTATATCACGAATTATGGGGTTATTGGTCTCATCTTTTTGGTCACTGTACAGATCTTGCTATAAGTTTGCCCCTAATAGCTACATTCTGATGATACGTGATCAGGGCAATACTATGTGCGGAGGACCAGCTCAGCATTATTATTCAGACAATATGACACTGGATAGCCATTACAGGTCCTTCATACCCTCGAGTTAACTCTTTAGCCTGTCAAAACGATCATCCTGCTGCTTCCAATATATGTCTCCTTCAGGCTTGATCAAAGGTTTACTCAAGCAAGGCTATAATTGGACCAATGTTTTCACATGACACCCGTGGACCAATCATAGCGGTCTATTCTTACAATGGTACGATTGGCCGAATTCTCCCATGTGACCGCCTGACTCCAGATGGCACAATCTTTAAAAGAGATCATATGTTTATTTTTCTTTCCACGTCCCTGAGGAGCAGACACAAGCAAAACGCCACGTTGGACATTCTCTATTAACCCATTTAAGGTTTTCCTCTCGTTGCATGCCGGAGCTGGACGCATCTATATTCTATAGAGAACAATACTATTACAGCACAATCTGTTTGGGCTATGACTGACTGCCCACAACCTTTCAGCAACATTGTAGCATGTTTAATGTTGAGATGGATTTTTAATCTCATGATCCCCTTTATGTATTATATGAAATTTTTTGCTGAGGAATACGCTCTTGGCTGGGAGATTGCTACTGCTTGCACTTTACTGTAAATTCTCGATCAGTGCATGCAAATTGTAGCTACCAAGTTCACTCCTTGTCTCTATATTCACCAGCTGCATTCCGAGACGTGGACCATTTATATTTGCACCTCATCATAACCCTTTTGAGTGGTGCATGCTAACTACAACAATTAATTTGGTGGCATATGTGTTTAAGCATTTACAGTTGTGTTCAAAATTATTCAACCCCCAATGCTGTAAAGGGTTTTAGGGAATTTAGTGTACATTTGTAATTGTATTCAGAATGAAATCCTACAAGGACTTTTTAACCACTTGGCTGCTAAGGACGCGCTCAGCGCGTCCAGCCAAGTGGTTCTCCTGTGCTACGGACGCGCTCAGCGCATCCGAGCACAGGAGGCAGCAATCCGCCGGATTCCGGCGGATTGCTGCGCCCCCCCGGTGCGAGCTGACATCTTGGATGTCAGCCCAGCACTCGGGAGCCCGGCGGGGACATTAGGTGTAATCGCGGCGACGCGATGACACCTAATTCAGGCGCCCCCCCGTATGTGCGGAGGAGGTGCCTGAAAGGGAGGGGGGGGAGGTCCTTCGGACCTCTCTCCCTCCCGATCGATGGGGAGCAGGGGGTTAAAACAGACACCACTTGGAAGGGCACAGCCTGCCCTTCCAAACGGTGGCTGTTATTAACCCCTGGGGTGCCGGATCACGAATCGGCGCTGAAAAGCGCCGGTTCGTGATCCTTTCCCGGAGCTGGCCGACATCTTGGATGTCGGCCAAGCCTCCAGGAACTCCCCCTGAGGACTGGCGTCATCGTACATAGCAGACGCATGACGCCAGTCCTAGAGTTAACCCCTAGCTGCCACCAACGGTGGAGATAGGGGGTTCAATGAACTCCCTATCTCCCGATCCGTGGCAGCTAGGGGTTAAAGTTTGGTACTGTTGGATCGGCCAGAGCATGGCCGTTCCAACGATACCAAACACTACTGTGAAAAATGTTTGTAAAAAAAAATAAAATAAAAAATAAAAAATAAAAAAAAAAATTAAAAAAAAATTATAAAAAAAAATAAACAATTTTTTTTCTTTTTTTTGGTTTGTTAATGCAGCAATATTGTTCCCATTTCAATTATAATGTGAACAATGATGCTGCACTAACGATTTTTGTATGCAGTGCGTTTGTTAAAAATCGTGTAATTTTCCCCAAAAAAAAAATGTAACGAGACCCCATCTCTAATTTTTTTAACAAGCGCACCCCATACAAAATATAACCGCAATTTCTCGCATGTTAAAATGTGAAAAAAAAAACACTTTACACGTTGTAAATTATTGAAAATTCATATTTTATTGCATTTTTTGTTATAATAAACAGACAGGTCATGACGTATACATATAATAATGACATATTATGAATCTGCCGAGTCTGACGGAAAGAACGATATATAATATGTCTGGGTCATATACTAAAATAAGCCTTCAAAACGCATTTAAACATGATGAGCAAAACCAGTAAAAATGACCTCAGCACAGAGGCGGGAAAAGCCTCAGCAGCGAAAGGGTTAAAGAACCATATGCAACTAAAATGACATCAATTGGTTTTGTAATACAGTAGTAAATGTTTATTTTGTGAATTCTTCATTGACACAATTATTCAACCACTTAAAGACTACCACTCTGAAGAACAGAGGTTCATTCAAGTGTTTTCAATCAGGTACTGAAAACACCTGTGGATGTCACGGAGCAGCAATAAAGCATAATAAGCACCAATTAGGCAGCTTTAAAATGACTGTGATACTCAGCTCCTTCTAGACATTTACTGGTGTGGTTACAAACATGGTGAAGTCAAGAGAATGGTCCAGGAAGACAAAGAAGAGGTGATTACTCTTCACAGGAAGGGCAATGGCTATAAGAAGATTGCAAAGATGTTAAACATACCAAGAGAGACCATAGGAAGCATCATTCGCAAATTCAAGGCAAAGGGCACTGTTAAACGCTACCTGGTCGTGGCAGAAAGAAGATGCTGACTTCGACTGCTGTGCGCTACCTGAAGCATAGAGTGGAGAAAAGTCCCCGTCTGACTGATGAGGAACAGAGAAAAGATTTGTCAGATGTGGGTACTGAAGTTTCAGCTCAGACAATACGGCGCACACTGCGTACTGAAGGCCTCCATGCCAGAACTCCCAGGCGCACCCCCTTGCTGTCTCCAAAGAATAAGAAGAGTCGACTGCAGTATGCCAAAAGTCATGTGGACAAACCACAGAAGTTTTGGGATAGTGTTCTGTGGACTGATGAAACAAAATTAGAACTGTTTGGGCCCATGGATCAACGCTATGTTTGGAGGAGGAAGAACAAGGCCTATGAAGAAAAGAACACCTTGCCTACTGTGAAGCATGGCGGGGGGGGGGGATCAATCATGCTTTGGGGCTGTTTTGCTTCTGCAGGTACAGGGAAGCTTCAGCGTGTGCAAGGTACCAGGAATTCTCTTCAGTACCAGGAGATATTGGATGACAATGTGATGCAGTCCGTCACAAACCTGAGGCTTGGGAGACGTTGGACATTTCAACAGGACAATGATCCCAAGCATACCTCCAAGTCCACTAGAGCATGGTTGCAGATTAACCCCTTAAGGACGGGAGTAATTTTACAAGTTTGGAACACTTTTGAACACTTCTAAAAGTAGAATTTTAGCTATTCGCTTTTCAACCATAATTTACCTCTTACATATTAAGTGTACCCACCCTTATTATATATCATTTTGTTCAGGATAAATAGGGCTTTCATTTTCCATCAAAGATTTATATATAAAATATATTATAGTATGAAAAAGAACCTAAAAACTATGAGAAAAAAGGAAATTTTGCAATTTTCAAAGCTCTCCATTGTATTTTTAGTGTGAATGACATTGTACGCTTAGCATTAAATGAAATAAAATACATATATTTCTGGTCGGCAATGTCTTACGAGTTCAACGGTGTCCCCCATGTAGAGGTTTTAGGAGGTTTTGGAAAGTTACAGGGTCAAATATAGAGTTTGCCCATTTCACGTTTTACAACTTGAAATTTGCCAGATTGGTTTCCTGGCCCTATGTTGACTTTGAGAGGTTATAGCAGCCCAGGTATGAAAAGTACCCCAACATGTCATACCATTTTGAAAAGTAGACAACCCAGGCTATTCCAAATTGTGTACTTTTTGTTTTTTTATAGTAGTCACTTAGTCGCAAACTTGGTCTTCATGATTGTGTTTTGCATTTGTTTTACACGAAAACTGTTATTTTGCTGCTAATATCCTGCTCGGTCAACCTTTCACTGGCCTATAACATTGATATTTGTGTTCGGCAATGTGTTACGAGTTCAACAGTACCCCCATGTTGCATTTTTATTTACTTTTTGGAAAGTTACACGGTCAAATGTAGAGTTTGCCCATTTCAGGTTTTACAACTTGAAATTTGCCAGATTGGTTTGCTGGGCCTAGGTTGAATTTGAGAGGGTATGGCAGCCCAGGTATAAAAAGTACCCCAACATGGCATATCATTTTGAGAAGTAGACAACCCAGAGTGTTGAAAATGGGGTATGTCCAGTTTTGTATAGTAGCCACTTAGTCACAAACCCTGGCCAAACTTAGTCTTCATGATTGTGTTTTGCATTTGTTTTACACGAAAATGTTATTTTGCTGCTAATATCCTGCTCGGTCACCTTTTACTGGCCTATAACATTGATATTTGTGGTCGGCAATGTGTTACGAATTCAACGGTACCCCACATGTAGCATTTTTATTTAGTTTTTTGGTAATTTGACAAGTGATTTTCAGGATTTATGTCGACTTTGAGAGAACATGGCACGCCAAGAAAGAATATTGCTCCAAAGATGACGTGCCAATGATTCTAAATTAGTATTTTGAGTTGTTTGGTGCAGCCACTTTAGAATAGCTGGGCTTAACGTAAACAGGGACAGGCCAAATTCAGGGGATTCCAGAAGTCAGAGTAGTCGTTATAACAAGCCAATGAGTCGGTACAGGCAGCAAACAAAGAGTAGTCGTATAAACAAGCCAATGAGTCAGTACAGGCAGCAAACAAAGAGTAGTCGGTATACAAGCCAATGAGTCGGTACAGGCAGCAAACAAAGAGTAGTCAGTATAACAAGCCAATGAGTCGGTACAGGCAGCAGGGTAATTGGGACAAAGCAGAAAAGGGGATTTAGTAATTTAGCTCAGTATGATAAATTTTGAAGCACTCGGTTATGCAGAGGCCAGGTAGAGATGGGCAGGTAGGGCAATAATAACTAGAATCCTTTCGGATTCCTTTCTTGCGGCAGACACGACACTTTTTCTGGGGGGACTTTTTACAGCGGGTGGGAGGGACTCGGGAAGGAAAGTGGCTGCCGCTTAATCTTTGGAGATCTCCTGATTCCAAAGCGGATGTAACGGGGGCCGGGGTTAGGATAAGTTGGGATATGATCTCAAGCATGAATTCTAGGAAGGGATATGGCTTTTGTACTGCTGCCTGCTTGTAGAGCATGTACGCATTGAAAATTGCTATCTCGGTCAAATAGATGGCAATCTTCTTGTACCATGCCCTAGTCTTTCGGTTCACCAGATAAGGCTGTATACATTGATCAGCCAAGTCTACTCCCCCCATAAACTTGCTGTAATCTACAATGCACTTCGGCTTTTCCAGTGGCTCAGTCCTCCCTCTCACAGGCACTGCACTGTACTTTCATCGTGCACTGTAGATAGCATGTATACATCCTTCTTATCGGTGAACCGAAGGGCTAGCACTTCTTCCTGACGTAGAGATGAAGAGGAGGCCTCTACTTCTTTTACCTGCTGTCAGGATTTGGGGAAAACCTCTGCGATTCTTCCGCACTGTGCCACACGCAGGGTCTCAAAGCAATATAAATTTTTAAATAGGTCGATACTGGTGTAATAGTTATCGACCCATAAATGATAGCCCTTGTTGAATAGGGGATAGACCAGATCCCACACAATTTTTCCACTGGTGCCAATACAATCGGGGCATCCTGGGGGGTCAAGGTGGCTATCTTTCCCTTCGTATATTCTAAACGCCCATGTGTAGCCTGTTGTGGACTCACACAATTTATAAAATTTGACGCCATACCGGGATCGCTTGCTTGGGATATACTGCTTGAAGAGCAGTCTGCCTTTAAATTTCATAAGGGACTCGTCTACAGATATATTTTGGTCGGGAACATAATTATCGTGTGAATTTGGCAGACATAAGACTGATAAGGGCCGAATTTATAGAGGCGGTCATGCATTGGGTCGTTTCTTGGTGGGCACAGTGCGTTGTCATTAAAATGGAGGAATCGCATGAGATTTTCGTATCTCTCCCTCTTCATAACCCTTGGGAAAGTGGGGTAGCCAGGATGGGGTTTTTGTGCCAGTAAGACCGGATACTTGGCTACTTCACTATTCCCATTACGAGGGTTAGAGCCCAATTTTTTTTTAACTCTATCACATCCGTTGGGTGCCACTTGTTACGTCTGTGGCGATGTGAATCCGGATGCGCATCAAGATACTGGTTGGCAAACAGGTTGGTTTGCTCAACCACCATCTCGAATACGTCGTCCGACATAAAGAGATTAAAAAAGCTCACTGGCTCACAGTCCTCTACCCTTACTGTGATGCCAGGAGTCGCTATAAATGGGGGTATTTCTGGGGCAGCCATATTTGGGGGTACCCAATTGCTCTCGCGCCTCCCAGTAGATGGTGGGGGGTCACCATCACTGGAGGGTTCACTAAGGGGCTCTATATCAGAGGCTGTGAGGGTGTCACTGTCGGTGAGAGCGTCGCTCTCAGAGGCGGCCAGTATCTCATATGCCTCTTCTGGGGAATAAAAGCGGGAGGACATTTTTATGGGGATCTTGTTATAACTAAATTAAATGGGAGGTCGGGGAACTGATGGCGTCAAGTACACAAATAAAAAATATTAAAACACCTAAACTAAGCCCTTCCGGTCCTTGTAGTGGCCGTACTTCTATCTATCTACAGTTGTGTTCAAAATTATTCAACCCCCACTGAAATTGAGTGTTTTGGCCAGTTTGACATTGATTTTGATCATTCAGTCATCTTGCTTACAATTAAATCAAAGAGGCACGTGTAGGTCAGACAAATATAACATAATATTTATAATGAAATAACCACAAATGTCTTTTCTGTGCTCACATCATTATCAGTTTTATTCAACCTCCAAGTGACATTCAATCTTAGTACTTAGTACAACATCCTTTTACAGTTATAACAGCTTTTAAACGTGAAGCATAGCTTGACACAAGTGTCTTGCAGCGATCTACGGGTATCTTCGCCATTTGTCATGGGCAAAAGCCTCCAGTTCAGTCACATTCTTAGGCTTGTGCACTGCAACTGCTTTCTTTAAGTCCCACCAGAGGTTCTCAATCGGATTTAGGTCAGATGACTGCGATGGCCACTCCAAAATGTTCCAGCCTTTAACCCCTTAAGGATGCAGGGCGTACCATGCCGTCCTGCACCATGTGGGCTTTAATGCGGCAGGACGGCATGGTACGCCCCGCGATGTTTGGTGTCTCTGGGCGTGAAAAAACGGCCCGCCTCCCTTCCCACAATGCCGATCGCTGGCTGGGGGTCTGCCTGACACCCGGGCAGACCCTCCCAGCTGGCGATCGGCATTGTGGGAAGGGAGGCGGGCCGTTTCCCTCGTGGAAAAATCCAAGCAGCCAATCCGGCGCTGGGATTTGACAGTTGCAGCGGTGGCAAGCTGTCACCTCTGCAACTGTCAGAATGTCTCAGCCAATGATTGCTGCATTAGCTGAGACATTGTCTCTGCCCCTTACTCCTGCTCCTCATTGCGATCTGAGGAGCAGAGAGAGAGAGAGAGGCAGAGAACGGAGCAGAGAGAGAAAAATGATGTATGCTATCACGGTCGTACAGTCATGGCCGAAATTGTTGGCACCCCAGACATTTTTCCAGAAAATCAAGTATTTCTCACAGAAAAGTATCGCAGTAACACATGTTTTGCTATACACATGTTTACTCCCTTTGTGTGTATTGGAACAAAACAAAAAAAGGGAGGAAAAAAGCAAATTGGACATAATGTCACACAAAACTCCAAAAATGGGCTGGACAAAATACTTGGCACCTTTTCAAAATTGTGGATAAATAAGATTGTTTCAATCATGTGATGCTCTTGTAAACTCACCTGGGGCAAGTAACAGGTGTGGGCAATATAAAAATCACACCTGAAAGCAGATGAAAAGGAGAGAAGTTCACTTAGTCTTTGCATTGTGTGTCTGTGTGTGCCACACTAAGCATGGACAATAGAAAGAGGAGAAGAGAAATGTCTGAGGACTTGAGAACCAAACTTATGGAAAAATATCAACAATCTCAAGGTTACAAGTCCATCTCCAGAGATCTAGATTTGCGTTTGTCCACAGTGTGCAACATTATCAAGAAGTTTGCAACCCATGGCACTGTAGCTAATCTCTCTGGGTGTGGACGGAAGAGAAAAATTGATGAAAGGTTGCAACGCAGGATAGTCCGGATGGTGGATAAGCTGACCCAAACAAGTTCCAAAGAAATTCAAGCTGTCGTGCAGGCTCAGGGAGCATCAGTGTCAGCGCGAACTATCCGTCGACATTTAAATGAAATGAAACGCTATGGCAGGAGACCCAGAAGTTCCCCACTGCTGACACAGAGCATAAAAAAAGCAAGACTACAGTTTGCCAAAATGTACTTGAGTAAGCCAAAGTCCTTCTGGGAAAACGTATTGTGGACAGATGAGACCAAGATAGCTTTTTGGTAAAGCACATCATTCTACTGCTTACCGAAAACAGAATGAGGCCTACAAAGAAAAGAACACAGTACCTACAGTGAAATATGGTGGAGGTTCAATGATGTTTTGGGGTTGTTTTGCTGACTCTGGCACTGGGTGCCTTGAATGTGTGCAAGACATCATGAAATCTAAGGATTACCAAAGGATTTTGGCTCGCACTGTAGAGCCCAGTGTCAGAAAGCTGGGTTTGCGTTCGAGATCTTGGGTCTTCCAGCAGGATAATGACCCCAAACAAATGTCAACAAGCAGCAAGAAATGGATGGCAACAAAGCGCTGGAGAGTTCTGAAGTGGCCAGCAATGAGTCTAGATCTAAATCCCATTGAACACCTGTGGAGAGATCTTAAAAGTGCTGTTGGGAAAAGGCGCCCTTCCAATAACAGAGACCTGGAGCAGTTTGCAAAGAAAGCGTGGTCCAAAATTCCATGTGAGAGGTGTAAGAAGCTTATTGATGGTTATAGGAAGCAACTGATTTCAGTTATTTTTTCCAAAGGGTGTGCAACCAAATATTAAGTTAAGGGTGCCAATAATTTTGTCCAGCCCATTTTTGGAGTTTTGTGTGACCTTATGTCCAATTTGCTTTTTTTCCTCCCTTTTTTTGTTTTGTTCCAATACACACAAAGGGACTAAACATGTGTATAGCTAAACATGTGTTACTGCAATACTTTTCTGTGAGAAATACTTGATTTTCTGGAAAAATGTCTGTGGTGCTAACAATTTCGGCCATGACTTATGTGCGGGCAACACGGACGTTAACACTGCGTTCGTCTGACCCCAGCCTTACTGTATGATGATACTTGCTGCCCTGGCAGTCTTGCACCAAAGGCAGAATATCTGGGTGCACTGACGCCTTAACCAGATGCATATCTTTTTAATATAGACCGCAAGGTCCACCCCTGCACTCTTCCACAATACCACAGAGGGGTTACTGTATGATGATACTTGATGGCCTGGCATTAAAGGCACAATATCTGGGTGCACTGACGCCAGGGGTCAAGTCCTGGGAAAAAAAGTGAGGGAACTCACCCACGAATTCCACAACCCCCATTACCTGAAGAAAATATATATATATCACGAGTATAGCAGTGCGTGCCGGTGATACCATTTTTATTGGGTTAACTTTACATTTAAAAGACAAGTTTTCAAGAGTGTAAACTGGAAACTATACTGATCAGTGGAAGGTATCACTATGTACAGGTATACTCGTGTTTGTGGCAACTGGACTAACGCATTTTATATATTATATATATATATATATCCAGGCACAGACCCCCAGAATAATATACAAAACACTGTGCCCCCAGAATAATATACACAGCACTGGACCCCCAGAATAACATACACAGCACTGAGCCCCCAGAATAATATACACAGCGCTGAACCCCCAGAATAACATACACAGCACTGAGCCCTCAGAATAATATACACAGCGCTGAGCCCCCAGAATAATATACACAGCGCTGAATCCCCAGAATAACATACACAGCACTGAGCCCCCAGAATAATATACACAGCGCTGAGCCCCCAGAATAATATACACAGCGCTGAACCCCAGAATAATATACACAGCGCTGAACCCCAGAATAACATACCAGCACTGAGCCCCCAGAATAATATACACAACACTGAACCCCCAGAATAACATACACAGCACTGAGCCCCCAGAAGAATATACACAGCACTGAGCCTCCAGGATAATATACACAGCACTGAGCCCCCAGAATAATATACACAGCACTGAGCCCCCAGAATAACATACACAGCACTGAACCCCAAGAATAATATACACAGCACTGGTTATATGGATATATTTTCCCCAGTTCACATGGATATAATTGCCCCAGTTCACTTGGATATAATTGCCCCAGCTCATATGGGTATATATTGCCCCAGCTCTCATGGATAATGCCCCCCCAGCTCTCATGGATAATGCCACCAGGTCTCATGGATATGCCCCAGGTCTCATGGATAATGCCCCCAGGTCTCATGGATAATGCCCCCGGCTCTCATGGATACTGCCCCCAGCTCTCATGGATACTACCCCCAGCTCTCATGGATAATGCCCCCAGCTCTCATGGATATGCCCCAGGTCTCATGGATACTGCCCCCAGGTCTCATGGATATGCCCCAGGTCTCATGGATATAGCCCCCAGGTCTCATGGATACTGCCACCAGGTCTCATGGATACTGCCACCAGGTCTCATGGATATGCCCCAGGTCCAATGGATACTGCCCCCAGGACTCATGGATACTGCCCCCAGGTCTCATGGATATTGCCCCCAGGTCTCATGGATAATGCCCCCAGGTCTCATGGATATTACCCCCTAGGTCTCATGGATACTGCCCCCAGGTCTCATGGATACTGCCCCCAGCCCAGCTCACCTCTGCTGCTCCTCTGATGCTCCTGCCGCACATTGCCGGCGGCCGCGTGCTTCCTGCTTCAGCGGCCGCTGACAGGAAGTGCAGCCGCTCGCCTGGGATCTATGAGACAGCCAGGCGAGCGGCTCCACTTCCGGTCACCGTCCGTTCTAATAGGAAGCATGCGGCCGCCGGCAATGTGCGGCGGCCGCCTGCTAAAGCGTTCGGGCTCGTGCCACAGCGGCCACAGCCGTGGGAGAAGTGCGGGAACGCCGTTCCCGCTCGACTCGAGCCCTGCGCCCATTAACCGATAAAAAAACACTTTTCAATAAAGGACCACATGGTCCACCCCTGCACTCTTCCACAATACCACAGAGGGGTTACTGTATGATGATACTTGCTGGCCTGGCATTAAAGGCACAATATCTGGGTGCACTGACGCCCATTACCAGATCAAAAACTTTTCAATATAGGACCACATGGTCCACCCCTGCACTCTTCCACCATACCACAGAGGGGTTACTGTATGATGATACTTGCTGGCCTGGCAGTCTTGCACCAAAGGCACAATATCTGGGTGCACTGACGCCCATTACCAGATTCACATCTCTATAATATAGGACAGCATGGTTCACCCCTGCATTCTTCCACAATACCACAGAGGGGTTACTGTATGATAGTACTTGCATGCCTGGCACTAAAGGCACAATATTTGGGTGCACTGCCACTGACGCCTGTATCAGATTCATATCCTCAGAGGGGTTACGGTGTGACGGCACTGTTGCCGACGGTAAAAGCCCAATTTTAAAGCACCTATTGTTACTTTCATCCAAAGCCTGCATAAGTTTCACAATAATTTAGCCAAAAAATCATTAAACTTTTTCTGCGCGTCCTAAAATGTCTTTTCATACAGGCTGCCGCCCCAAGCAGTTGTTTATGGATAGATTAGGCTGGGTCAGACCAGCGCATTTTTAACGCGCGTTTAGTTTAGCGCACTTAATCACGGCAGCACTAGCAGCAAATGACGGGCAATGACGGCCAATATACGAAGTATGGCCGCACAAAAGTCCGGCCACGCAACGCAAGTGGAAAATGAACGCATTTTTTCGAGAACGTAGAACCGCTAGTACGGACATACAGAGTGCGCTGCGCCCGCTAGCGGTGTGTGTGTGTGAATTGGAGACGTCAGACGCTGCTCATGTCCGGCCAACATAACATCCAGACACCCAAAGTTTCCTGGTTTGGATCCGTAAAAAATCACGCACAAAAATGCGCAACGTATGACCGTTTTCGCGCATTCCGTGAAAAAATACGTCAATGCGTTCGGACGCACTTTTTTACGTTCGCGTGTAAAAATGCTTTCGTTTGACCCTAGCCTTAGATTGTAAACTCACGGGCACAGGTCACCCTTAGATTGTAAACTGGCGGGTACAAATCCCCTTAGATTGTAAACTGACGGGCGCACGTACCCCTTGGATTGTAAGCTCACGGGCGCACGTGCCCCTTGGATTATAAGCTCATGGGCACAGGTCACCCTTAGACTGTAAGCTCACGGGCGCTCCTACCCCTTAGATTGTAAACTCTCGGGCACACGTACCCTTTAGATTGTAAACTGACGGGCACACGTACCCCTTAGATTGTAAACTCACGGGCGCACGTACCCCTTAGATTGTAAACTGACGGGCACAGGTCACCCTTAGATTGTAAACTGGCGGGCACAGATCCCCTTAGATTGTAAGCTCATGGGCACACGTACCCCTTAGATTGTAAGCTCTCGGGCGCACGTACCCCTTAGATTGTAAGCTCTCGGGCGCAAGTATCCCTTCGATTGTAAACTCACAGGCGCACGTATCCCTTAGATTGCAAACTCTCGAGCGCACGTACCCCTTAGATTGTAAACTCATGGGCGCACGTACCCCTTAGATTATAAACTCATGGGCGCACGTACCCCTTAGATTGTAAACTCACGGGCGCACGTACCCCTTAGATTGTAAGCTCATGGCGCACGTACCCCTTAGATTGTAAACTCATGGGCACATGTACCCCTTAGATTGTAAACTGTAAGCTCTCGGGCACAAGTACCCCTTAGATTGTAAACTCACGGGCACAGGTCACCCTTAGATTGTAAACTGGCGGGTACAAATCCCCTTAGATTGTAAACAGACGGGCGTACGTACCCCTTGGATTGTAAGCTCACGGGGGCACATGCCCCTTAGATTGTAAACTCATGGGCACAGGTCACCCTTAGACTGTAAGCTCACGGGCGCTCCTACCCCTTAGATTGTAAACTCTCGGGCACACGTACCCCTTAGATTGTAAACTCACGGGCGCACGTACCCCTTAGATTGTAAACTGACGGGCACACGTACCCCTTAGATTGTAAACTGACGGGCACAGGTCACCCTTAGATTGTAAACTGGCGGGCACAGATCCCCTTAGATTGTAAGCTCATGGGCACACGTACCCCTTAGATTGTAAGCTCATGGGCGCACGTAGCCCTTAGATTGTAAACTCACAGGCGCACGTACCCCTTAGATTGTAAACTCATGGGCGCACGTACCCCTTAGATTGTAAGCTCTCGGGCACACTTACCCCTTAGATTGTAAACTCACAGGCGCACGTACCCCTTAGACTGTAAGCTCATGGGCGCACGTACCCCTTAGATTGTAAGCTCACGGGCGCACGTACCCCTTAGATTGTAAGCTTCAGGGCGCACGTACCCCTTAGATTGTAAGCTCACGGGTGCACGTACCCCTTAGATTGTAAGCTCATGGGCACACGTACCCTTTAGACTGTTAGCTCTCGGGCGCACGTACCCCTTAGATTGTAAGCTCACGGGCGCACGTACCCCTTAGACTGTTAGCTCTCGGGCGCATGTACCCCTTAGATTGTAAGCTCTTGGGCGCACGTACCCCTTAGATTGTAAGGGGAAAAGCCCTGTTGCATAAATTACACAGCAGTAAAGCTTGTTTACTCGCTATACAGTAACACATTTACCTACAGGAATATAAGTATATTTAAAACTAAAGTTACGACATTTTACACTAAACTAATTTAAACTAAAACCAAACGATGTAAAATATATTTAAAAACACACGATATAAATTGAACATAAACTCTCTTGGGGTTTGAAGCATGGAGCGTTACATCAGCTCCATGACAGCACGTACCCCTTAGATTGTAAACTCACAGGCGCACGTACCCCTTAGATTGTAAACTCACGGGCACACGTACCCCTTAGATTGTAAGCTCACAGGCGCACGTAGCCCTTAGATTGTAAACTCACGGGCACAGGTCACCCTTAGACTGTAAGCTCACGGGCGCACGTACCTCTTAGATTGTAAGCTCATGGGCGCAGGTCACCCTTAGACTGTAAGCTCACGGGCGCACGTACCTCTTAGATTGTAAGCTCATGGGCGCAGGTCACCCTTAGACTGTAAGCTCACGGGCGCACGTACCTCTTAGATTGTAAGCTCATGGGCGCAGGTCACCCTTAGACTGTAAGATCACGGGCGCACGTACCTCTTAGATTGTAAACTCACGGGCGCACGTACCCCTTAGATTGTAAACTCACGGGCACAAGTACCCCTCAGATTCTAAGCTCATGGGCACAGGTCACCCTTAGACTGTAAGCTCACGGGCGCACGTACCCCTTAGATTGTAAACTCATGGGCGCAAGTACCCCTTAGATTGTAAACTCTCGGGCGCACGTACCCCTTAGATTGTAAACTCATGGGCGCACGTACCCCTTAGATTGTAAACTCATGGACGCACGTACCCCTTAGATTGTAAACTCATGGGCGCACGTACCCCTTAGATTGTAAACTCACGGGCGCACGTACCCCTTAGATTGTAAACTCATGGGCGCACGTACCCCTTAGATTGTAAACTCATGGGCGCACGTATCCCTTAGATTGTAAACTCAAGGGCACATGTACCCCTTAGATTGTAAGCTCACGGGCGCACGTACCCCTTAGATTGTAAACTCAAGGGCACATGTACCCCATAGATTGTAAGCTCATGGGCGCACGTACCCCTTAGATTGTAAACTCTCGGGCGCACGTACCCCTTAGATTGTAAACTCACGGGCGCACGTACCTCTTAGATTGTAAACTCACGGGCACACGTACCCCTTAGATTGTAAACTCACGGCGCACATACCCCTTAGACTGTAAGCTCACGGGCGCACGTACCTCTTAGATTGTAAACTCACGGGCACACGTACCCCTTTGATTGTAAGCTCTCAGGCACAAGTACCCCTTAGATTGTAAACTCATGGGCACAGGTCACCCTTAGACTGTAAGCTCATGGGTGCACGTACCCCTTAGATTGCAAACTCTCGGGCGCACGTACCCTTTAGATTGTAAACTCTCGGGCGCACGTACCCCTTAGATTGTAAGCTCATGGGCGCACGTACCCCTTAGATTGTAAACTCACGGGCGCACATACCCCTTAGATTGTAAACTCTCGGGCGCACGTAGCCCTTAGATTGTAAGCTCACAGGCACAGGTCACCCTTAGACTGTAAGCTCACGGGCGCACGTACCCCTTAGATTGTAAGCTCATGGGCACAGGTCACCCTTAGACTGTAAGCTCATGGGCGCACGTACCCCTTAGATTGTAAGCTCATGGGCACACGTACCCCTTAGATTGTAAACTCACAGGCGCACGTATCCCTTAGATTGTAAGCTCTCGAGCGCACGTACCCCTTAGATTGTAAGCTCATGGGCGCACGTACCCCTTAGATTGTAAGCTCATGGGCGCACGTACCCCTTAGATTGTAAACTCATGGGCACATGTACCCCTTAGATTGTAAACTGTAAGCTCTCGGGCACAAGTACCCCTTAGATTGTAAACTCACGGGCACAGGTCACCCTTAGACTGTAAACTCACGGGTGCACGTACCCCTTAGATTGTAAACTCACGGGCACAAGTACCCCTCAGATTGTAAGCTCATGGGCACAGGTCACCCTTAGACTGTAAGCTCCTGGGCGCACCTACCCCTTAGATTGTAAGCTCACGGGCGCACGTACCCCTTAGATTGTAAACTCATGGGCGCACGTACCCCTTAGATTGTAAGCTCTCAGGCGCACCTACCCCTTAGATTGTAAGCTCACGGGCGCACGTACCCCTTAGATTGTAAACTCATGGGTGCACGTACCCCTTAGATTGTAAGCTCTCAGGCACAAGTACCCCTTAGATTGTAAACTCATGGGCACAGGTCACCCTTAGACTGTAAGCTCATGGGCAAACGTACCCCTTAGATTGTAAACTCTCGGGCGCACGTACCCCTTAGATTGTAAGCTCATGGGCGAACGTACCCCTTAGATTGTAAAATCATGGGCGCACGTACCCCTTAGATTGTAAGCTCACGGTGCACATACCCCTTAGATTGTAAACTCTCGGGCGCACGTACCCCTTAGATTGTAAACTCACGGCGCACGTACCCCTTAGATTGTAAACTCACGGCGCACGTACTGTGACGGAAGGGGGTGTTATTCGTCTGCGGCTGTGCTCCAATCCGACCCCCTCTCGATGGCGTCAGGCCCGACTACCGAGTGTCACGGCACTCGGCGTCTCGAGCGGCCTGAGATGACCCTGGCGTTACTTGGCGAGATGGTGCTGCGAATTAAGTTGACCCGTTCTGCGTAGGGGGAGCTAGGAGACCGCAGAGTGTCTCCTGCACTGTGATTTTAGCGATGAAATGACGACACCAAACGGGGCTGTATGCTTCAAGTCAAACGCAGTTGAACTGACTTTTTACTCAAATGGGACACGCATTTAAACATCTCACACACAAAGGAGACATGCCCAGGCTTGAATGGGAACTCAATTTGCATACAATGGCATGCTACATCATCAGATTACACACACAGACAGAGCTAATGTACACAGAAATTAGCATACAATTGAATTTCAACACAGCCTTTCACTCCTAGCAACCAAGGGGAAATATAATACCTTTAAATGCATCACACAATTACACATCTGAATCCACACTCATACAATACAGGATACATGGTAATACATCACACCAATAAAACCACATCTAGAAAAGGTATAACTGTTCATTTCAACACGCAAAACCGAAAGAGTCTCAAATAAAGAAAAAGGTGTTTGAAATGTCCCAGGCTGTTAGTTCTGGGGCTCGCTGGTCAGAGCCCCTATGTCCGTTCCATGACATTCCTACCCCCTTCAAACGAGTCCGACGGACCCAGTTGGACCCACACGGGTCAAATAGGGGAAGTCGGGGAGCTTGGAGCCTATTGCCGGGATAGACCGTCGGCATTCCCGTTCTGTGGCCCGGGCCGGTATTGGATAGAAAAGTTAAAAGGTTGGAGGGCCAGGCTCCACCGCAACAGGCAGCCGTTCTCCCC